>SKCR01001373.1:0-193010 GCA_019454045.1 Zanthoxylum bungeanum | reverse complement strand
AATCTTCTGTGAGGTAGCTTGTTAGAACATAGTGGCAGAAAGCAAGGCTTTCCCTTACAAGTTCTGGGGTAAACCAGAGCTTGTCAACATGGCATTCATCATTTCCTTCAATGTTCATTTTTTACTTTCCGCAATCCTGTTTTGTTGAGGCGAATAAGGAGCAGTAGTTTCGTGAATAATTCTTGATTGGAACAATATTCACCAAACGGTGACATATATTCACCTCTTCTATCACTACTGATTCTTTTGATTTTCTTGCCAAGTTGATTTTCAACTTCGTTCTTATAGTGTAAAAGCTCTCAATAGCTTCATCTTTGCTCATCAGCAAATACACATAACTGAATCTTATGCTATCATCAATAAAAGTGACAAAGTACTTTTTACCGCCTATTGTTTGCATAATATTCATATCACACACATCGGAGTGTACAAGTTCCAAGGGTTCAGAACTTCGTTCTATGGAATGAAATGATGCTCTATGCAATTTTACTTCAACACATGCCTCACATTTATGTTGGTTATCAATTGTAAATTTATGTATAAGGTCCATGTTAATTAATTTACGCATTGTATCATAATTAACATGTCATAACCTCTTATGCCATACGTTTTGTAACTCAATAATATAAGCGGAAGATGTAGCTTTATTATTAGCACTGTATCGATTGACAGTCATTACATTGAACTTGAAAATGCCTTCAGTGAGGTATATTTTTCCTACATAGATATTGTTATTGGTCAATACAAACTTATCAGAAATAAATTCAAGCTTGAAACCATTCTTACTAAGGAGTGAATCCAAAACCAAGTTCTTCCGAATATCAGGAATATGCAAAACATTATTCAATGTAATCTTTTTCCCAGATGTCATCTTCAGAACCATTGTGCCTTGTCCAACCACTTTAGAGGTAGAATTGTTTCCCATTATTAGATGAACGCCACCATCGACCTTCTGATACAAGAAAAATATATTGCTATCAGCACAGATATGACGAGTAGCCCCAGTATCTACCCACCATTCTCTCGGATTCCCAACCAAGTTGGCTTATGTTACAACTGCTGAGAGGTTCATCTCTGAGATCTCATCAGTTAGATGCTCGTCCTCAATGACATGAGCCTCATTTTTATTTTTCTTACCTTTGTCATGAGACTTCTTGTTTCTATAGTTTTTTGTCATGTGACATTTTTTCCACGGATGTAGTACTTCCCCTTGAACTTCTTGTTTGCTTGGGAAGAATCAACTACACTGTTCTTTCTCTTTTTGCTACCCTTTCTACCCCCGATAATGTTGGCCTTAGACTCCATAGTCTTGTAGCTGGCCTTCTCGGACTTTCTATTGTTCTCTTCGATCCTCAATCGAACTCCAAGGTCTTCAAGACTCATCTGTTTCTTTTTGTGTTTCAGATAGCTCTTGAAGTCCTTCCATGATAGAGGCAACTTTTCAATGATTGTGGCAACTTGAAACGTCTCGCAGGGTTTCATTCTCTCATCTAATATTTCATGAATGATTAACTACAGTTCACCTAACTGAGACATCATCGTCCTTGTATCTACTATCTTGTAGTTTAGGAACCTACTCATGATAAATTTCTTTTGTCCGACATCCTCTGTTCGTATTTCTTCTTGAGCGATTACCAGATAATCTTCGCAAAAGTCATGCCTTGGTATACATTGTACATGGTATTGTCAAGTCCTCCCAAGTGGTAGTTCTTGCACAATAAGTCGCCTAACAACCATGTCTCTTCTCATAGTTACTTTGCTGTTTCTGTTTCTCCCTCCACATGACCCGAATGATCTTTGAGATACTTAGCCAACTGCAGTGTTGTCAGGTGGAATAATATTTTGCTCTGTCATTGTTTAAAGTTTGCTCCACCAAACTTTTCCGATTTTCTCCATGATCGACCAGTACTATGATATTTCTGCTAGCCATGTGTAACTGGAAACTCAACAGTAATCAATAAGTCTATAAAAGACAAATTACACAACGATCAAACTTATGATCTTTTTTAAGTGATATACTAAGAATCCATTTGTTGTTATATTGGACATTAGTTCAAATAACACAAGTCCTTGAATTTACGACCAAGGTTTCTTATGATAAATGAATAAAGAAATATTCTCAGAGGATGAGGAGGGTCCAGAGTAACCACTTAAATCTCTGCCCACTTAAGCTCTCATCGCCTTGTTGACAGAATATCCTTTAAACATTTTCTCAACAGAATATCTTAGACATTCAAACTTGGTATTACACTTCAATTCACAATACAATAATAAATATGTGTAAATTTGTATATGTATATGTATAAGTCAATTAAGCTTGGACGAAATACTTGTGTAAAGTTACACTTTTAATTCTCAGCCAAGTATGCAACACACAATTAATTTTCAACTTTATCACTATGTGTATACTTGTGATAATTGAACACCCTAATATTAACTTAAACTATACTATAAAGTTTATAATAATAAACTATATGATTTTACTAAGTTAACATTATTGCATATATGTCATGGTAATATAATCTAAGTCTATGTTTTTTTTTAATATAAAATAATTCTAGAATTAATTTCGTTAGTGTCACGATCGTTAATTCATTCGAACGAAACTTTCAGTGAGGTCAAGTTCGTGTAGTGTTCGTAAACGCGTTCGAACGAAGTTGTCCAGAGAGTTCACATTCGTGTTGCATTCGTAAACGCGTTCGAATGAAGTTTTCCGGATAGTTCACGTTCGTGTTGCGTTCGTAAAAGCGTTCGAACATTCTTTGGCAAAAGACTGGCGTTTGAGTTGCATTTGAAGACACGTTCAAACGAAACTGTGAAAACCAGAATTTTATGTCTACGCGTTCGTTGGGTGATCGAACGCTCATGCATATTTTTCATGCACAGAACACAATTTCCAGAAAAATGACTTTTAACACATGTTAAATTTCATTTAACAACACATATAAAGTAATAAGTTCTTAAGATTGTTGGTCAAAATATGTCATTAAACGAAATTATTATGCTACATTCAATCAACTATACACTAACATGTCAAAATTGAAAATAAATCATAGAACTTAGAAAAACCTGAAAACTTGAAGATGATGATTAAACTGAAATCAAAGTCGAGTTTATTAGCCCCGCCTCGGTGCTCTACATATGGTTTTGTGGCTAACGTTCTCTCAGGATTACTTGGATACTTCTCGTAGAAGGGGCACTCCTTTCACAAGATCTTGAATAAGGAATATGGAGGAAAATCTCTCTTTTACTCAATGACTCTAGACAATGGAAGACTTATATGATATTCTGGATACTAAGAATGAACCCAATGCCCCTTTATATAGGCATGAAAGGGTGTATTTGAAAGCACTCTTTGACTTGGGGTGAACCCTCCTAAGGGTTATACCCCTTCCCTTATGCCCTTTGGAGACTAGAGACTCATCCTTTCAATTTAGAGGACATGTCTCTATATGTTTGTGTATTTCTCATAAGACACTATTCAAAGGACATGACCCTCATACACTCATACTATATATTTAGAGAATTTACAACAATTATATCATCATGATAAATTATATATTTGTATTTTTATTTTATTGATTCTAAAAAATATTAAAAATATTATTAAATCTAATAACTTTTACAATAAATATTATTACTTAATAGATAAATTTTGAAAACTTTAGACAAATTATATTTTTATATAACATCATTTTTTCATTTATTAACCAAGTTATGAGTTTTTATGATCGTTAATATGTGTATTATTAAATTTTTATTTTTATTTTAAATAATTTTTTTTTTATTTATCAACTTATTAGTTTTATTTTATCCATTGTATTCTGCCATATAAAATAAATATTTACAAATAAAATACGTTAATGTATAATTGTTAATAATTTCATTAAATAAATTAAAATATTTATTTTCAAGTTATTAGATTTTTATAATTTTATTAATATCTTGCATAAAAAATTAGTAATGATCCAAAAATGTCAACATCCAAGGGCAAAACTGTAAAATAAAATTAATTTGTGAGGTTAGGGGGTAATGGGCTATTATAGAAACAGCAGAGTGTAAGTGGTAGTTAATAAATTCTGTAGGGGGAAATTGAAAATTTCCCTATTAGTAAAAATAAAACTTATATCATATTAACAAATTAAAAAAAAAAAAAAAACATTTCACACGCATAAAATATCATAAGTTTTAGTCCAATGGAGTACGTGGACGTGTGACTTTAAAGTGACACTTATGACGTTCTTCCAGACTTGATCTAATTTCAATTATGATTCGAGGTGAATCGATATTTTGAATCAAAATAAAAAATTATCTCGAATTGCGATTAAAATTTTTATTCTAAAATATTTTGGTCTCAAATCCCGATCAAATTTCGAGATTTTTTTATCGATCCTAAAACATGAGAAATCTAATAGATAATTATAAAAAAAAATTAAGGACCTATAATCACAAGTTCAAGTCATAGATTTGGGTGGAAGAGATTTAAACTTTATTTAAAAAAAGAGAAAGAAAAAGGAAAAAATCATCTTCTACCAAATAACAAACGATAAACCCCAAGGCGCAAACAATTAAAAAAAATACTTAAAAATTAATTAAAAAGAGACACATAAAAGGCATCTTTTTCAGAAAAAGTTAACTAATAAAAGCAAAAATCAAAAGAAGCCAATAAATGGAATTTGATTTGATACTTTTATAATGACTCATTCACGTGGAAGGACAGTTTTGGTGGGCCGTTACATTCCTCCTGCGAGCATTCACTCACAGAGACAGCAACCCAAATCATCTCCTCAACGAGCACAAGTGAGTTTCTTGCTTCATGTTCCTGCTTCTTTTACATGATTCAAATAATTTCTTTATTGCTTTTTCTTTTAATTTTTGTATGCCTGGAAATTATTATATTCGTTGGTTCGTAAATCCTAATGATGTAGTTGAATGATTCGCTGAGGTGACGGTGGGAGAGTGGACACAAACGGTAATTCAAAATTAGGACTCGAAATTCAGAAAAATTTTAATTTTTAGTTTGTAATATAATTGATATATTTTTTTATCCTTTATCCGGCTATAAAATTTATGACAACTCAGTGCCGTTCCTGATGATTTGTCAACACTACCAACACATCAATTTGTATAAAAGAGGAACATGGGTTCTGTATATCTCAGTATCTTACTCAATAGGCGTTTATTTATTTTTATTAATTTTCACTTGTAACATGTTCTTGGAACTCTGTGTGACAAGGAGTGAGTGCAAGTGCATTATCATTTTGTTTGTTTGTCAACAGTAGCAAGAGAATTAAATGAACAAATGGTTTTTTTCCTGAGAACTGAAAGCTTGATAAATTTTCTTATTTATCTTGTTCATTTAATGGTTATGATGAAAACTTTAATGGGATGGATTAAGTTACACTTATATTGGCATTTTTCAACCCCCAGACTTGCAATTGTCTGAAGTTTGAGTCAAGTGAGTTGTTCTGATGTCTTCCAATCCCCAAATGTTTGAAAAAATGGTATCATAGGTGGGTTGTGATGCTTTTCATGTTCAGGTTGCAATTCTATTCTTTTCTGCTAAAGAAGTCAAGTTCCTTGTTACTACTTTATTCATTTTGGTCCTTCATTTAAAGATTGTACCTAGTGCACAAAGCTCTTGCTATAAGCATTGTTCGGGGGAAGGTCCTGATATACGCAACCTTACCCTTGTTTTTTCCGCCACAAAGAGACTATTTCCAGGGTACACGCTAGACGCAACCTTCAAGTATATATATGTACGCCTATGTTGTCAAATACGGTGTTTTAGTTATACAACCCATCCAAACGTTGCTTAAGCACCACCTTTGACCACTCAAAGAGCGAGTTGACTAGCCAAACATGAAAATTTTTATCTAATATATAAAGAGTCATAACTTAAAATACCTAAGCACTGCCTATGGTGGCCTAAGCAGCTGTTTGAAAAACCTGTAGCGGCGCCTTTATCAGCATAGATATATACACACAAGTGCAACTCTATGAAATATAGTTTGCAAATTTAGGTTTTCAAATAGTAACTCTTACAATTCCATTGCTATTAAAATATGTATAAATGATACCAAAGGAGTGTGAATTAACAAGTTCTTTTGTTTGTCCCGTTGTAGTTTTTACTTGAAAGACAGGAAGAATGCCACAGAAAATAACAGCAGAGAAATTTTTGGACAACCTTGTGGAAACCATTGCTGACAGTGTTCAAAAACAGAAATCTGTGTCATTTTTCAAGGAAGAGACATCAAGCTCAGTCACTGCTCGTTTCAATCGGCTATTTGGACGCCAGAAACCTGTCCATCATATTTTGGGCGGTGGAAAATGTACACTGTTCCTTTTTTTTTTCTTACAATCACTATCATTCTTTCGCTTACTAATATTTTTTCTTCTTAACATGCAGCTGCTGATGTTTTGTTATGGAGGAACAAGAAGATCTCAGCCAGTGTATTAATTGGTGCAACCGCAATTTGGGTGCTCTTTGAATGGCTTAACTATAATTTTCTGACCATTGTATGCTTTGCTCTGGTCCTTGGCATGCTTGCTCAATTTTTTTGGGTATACATTTCGGGCTTATCTAACAGGTATAAAGATTTATCTGATGTGGCTGTTTGACCTGCTTGGCTAATGTTATTTTAGACTTGTGGATGTGGTGGGTTAGAATTTCTTAGCATCATTTTTTTAATCATGACAGATCACCATCAAAAATCCCCCGCTTTGTTCTGCCTCCAGAGGTATTTGCTAATATTGGTGTCGTGGTTGGTCGTAAGCTTAATGAAGCTCTTGGGTTGCTTCAGGACATCGCATGTGGAGGAAATTTGAAACAACTTCTTGTGGTATTTTGAACTTGGGAGTCTTGAATTGTTGATGATTATTTTCCCTTTATTCCATATACTTTAATGTTTACCTATCCTCCCCCATGCTACAGACCCTCTTGAGCCTTGCCAATATATGTTCTTCAAATATTATCACAGCTTGATAACTGTAATGAAATAAATATTCATCAAGATTCAATTTCCTTTTGTTTATATGAATGAGAGTATCTGATTGTACTTGGAAGTAATCAAATATGTTGCAGTCTGTGAAAATAGAGGGTAATTCAATGATTTTCTTTTAATCTTGCTATTATTGATACAATAAGATTATGCTATCGTTAGTGTGGGTGCCGTGTCAGAAGTGCCAATCATTCATGGGAAAGCTGGGTTATGTGCTTGGTCCCCAGTGAGCATTACTGAGAAGCTGAATCATTGGAACATCCTTTCATGATATCATTTTTGTTTTTGACAACTTATGTTGGGAAACTTTTGATTTCTCCTCTTGTCCTCTGTGAACTAAACAGTTGCCAGAATCAATATAATGGTAAGCGATAATTTTGAAATTATAAGATTAACAAAACACAAAACTGATGAGTGATATGGGGAATAATGTTGACTCCGCTTGCAATGGTTCAATGGTGTTTGGATAGAAAACAAATTTCCCTTTTTTTCCCTTTTTTTCTCTTCCTTTTGTTTTATTGGTGAAGGATCTCCAAGGAAATTCAAAAAAAAATGTCTTAATTATATAGTCATTTCTCTTGGAAATGAGATATTGATAATAAATATTTTCTTCCAGGTTGTAGCAAGCTTGTGGGCTGCTGCTGTGATCGGGAGCTGGTTTAACTTTTTGACTGTTCTATATATCGGTAAGTGCTCATTCTTATTTTTACCCGGCAGTGAAATTGCTATAAAATAATTCCCTGGTTCAGTTCTTCATTTCCTGATGACAGCCGAATTGAGACAGTATGGGAATTTATTAATGATTGTTTATGTGATGAGACGAGTTCCAATTTGCTTGCACTTCATCATTGCCAATTTTACTTGAATTTATAAGTAGCATTTGTGTTACTGTGTGATATAGTGCTAAAAGTATAGCAATTTATTGCTACGTCGATAAGAGTTGATAAACAGTATGTCTCGAGTTTCACCAGTACTACAGAACACGAGTCATAATGGAAATCGGAAGTCATATTTTTCTTCTTACGCAAGCTAGAAATCAAGCCGGAAAGTTTTCTAAATCTTCTTCACAAGACTGACTTACATATACTAATTCTAAAAGTTTTGGTGTTAATGATGAAAGGTTTTGTTGCTGCACACACACTGCCAGTCCTTTATGAGAAGCATGAAGATAAAGTTGACAACTTTCTGTACAATGCCTTCCAGCAGCTCCAAAATCATTACCGGAAGCTTGATTCCGGTGTCCTTAGCAAGATCCCGAAGGGAAAGTTCAAAGGGAAGAAAAGTGAATAGATTTATTGATTGATTATGTCAAACATTAGATTTTCATATCTCTCTTGCCTAGATTAGTGATGGAATTGTGAAATATTTAATCATATTTTTTTTTTTTTTATGTTAATTGTCACAATTATGTATCTATTAGAAAGACTACCTATTAGAAGTCACAAGCGTGAGATTATCAACTTTAATTTCTGTAAACAAAACATATTATTTAATGCTTAAATATAATTTACAAAAGTTTTTATCTCATGAAAGTACAATTAATCCAGAAATTCGCAGTGTTGTTGGAAGTGTGTGAATCAAGGAGTCAAAAACCTAGCCCAAAGAGTATGGCTTGGTGATAATAGATTAAGGATTTAGTTGTCAGATCCTGAGTTCGAGTTCAGAATGTGTATTTCTTGTAAAAACAGGGACAGTCGAGGGTTTTATTTGCTCCGCTAAAGTTCTGATTAGATAATTTAATGGCGGGGTTTCCAATATTTCCAAAAAAAAAAAACATATAGTATTGTAGCACAATACGTGTTGAATGTCATCCACTATTGAAACATGTGCTAGGAAAAATCAAACGATGACAGGTGGCACCAAAAAGAGCTGATGACAGGTGACACCAAAAAGAGCCGCCCTTGCAAGGCTGAAAACATAAAATCTTATCTCAAATTAAAATCTAATACTCTCATAATCCGATATCCAGAAAAACAATGATAGACATGTATCCATAAAATACACTCTAAGTCATAAATTTATATTGTAAAAATAAATTTTGGATAAAAATAAATAAAAATCAAATTGTTTGTTATAAATTATATATATATTAATACAAGGAAGACGCGAATACTCTGATATACACACTGATAAAGATAGTTTCATATAATTTGAGTTTTCTAATGATCAAGAGGTTTTTGGATTAGACACACATAGAAGATTCCATCATAATTTTATAATTGGAGACTGCTGCCTAACTATTTCTGCTCTAAGCTTCTCGCTTTAATTGTAAATTCTGGTTCATTTATCCTTGCAAAATCATGTTTTCATTCTTTAAACTTCTTAACCTGCAGTCTTGTTTAACAGAATAAGCCTTAGGGAATGATATATTATGAAAATAAAAAATGTTTGTTCATTACAATATATTATGGAAATAAAAAATGTTTGTTCATATTTTTGATTAATATATGTTAATGCATTTCTGCATGTATTGCCACATTTGGTGGCATGTTGATTTTATTGTATGAGTTTTTGTTATATTCATCTTCAAATACAAGCTGATGAAATGACAATATTGGATATTTTTTGTTGAATGTATCCTATACAATGTGCTAATCGTTGTCAATTTTCTACCTTCCAAAATTATTTTTACTCTTAAATGACTCTAGGTGGAGCAACTTAATTGGTAACAAATTCTGAAATGGAATGTACCCAAACCAAACAAAAAAAATTCTTATTTATGAAATCATTGTTTCATCAAACTCGATAAAATTTGTCTCTTTTAAATTCTGAAATGGTACGAGGGTAATTTCTTTTCATAGATGGATGCAAATAATTTATAGCACACGTATAAAGAAATGAAAAAAAATTTCAATAATGAAAAAATTATTTCCAACAATAAAAAAAACTTGGATAATATTGAACGGTGTAACCATAACATTGATTTATTGAAGGTAAAATATGATTTAGTGGAAGTAAAATTTGATTCTAAGAATATTTTATTAATAAAACGGACTTTAATTAATTTATAAGATAAATATGATTGAAACTATAACATGTAACATATTCACGCATTTGATAATAAAATTACTTGTGAGTCATTTTGGAGTTTCTTTTGGCTTAATATTTTTTCCCCTTTGTCAATGAAGTTACAATGACTCTCATTATTATGGATAAATTTTAGTTTATTATGATTCAACCCAAAACTTAATGTTGATGTGGACAATTTAGTAATTTGAATTGTGCTGAAGACTTGAATGTAGGGATATGGGATTGAGATGAGTGTATGGTTAGTTAGTTTTCTCTATCTATCCTGTCTTAATGAGATCTCGTTCGGTTTGTAATAAGATTTGAGACATATTTTTATATTCAGATTTGAAAATATGACGAGACACAAAATATTTTGAAATTTTAAATTGGACGAGATATTAATTGGATAAGACATGTTTTTAATAAGATTGGATGAAATTTAACAAAATATATTACTAGATGAGATAATTTTTTTATTTCAAAAAAAATAACGAGACGAGAGCAAGGTAATTTTTTTTATTGCATTGCCAACCTTGGGTTGGGTGAGTTGCTCAGACCAGACCTGGCCGGCGGTTCGGTTCCGGTTCGGAACCGAACCGGCCGGTTCCCGGTTCCTGGTTCCACACTTAAGTGGAACCGGAATCGTGAACCGAACCGGTCGGTTCCGGTTCGAACTTTTTTTTTAATTATATAAAAAATTCGAAAATAATTTAAAATAAATTAGATTAATTTAATAAATAAATAAAATTATTAAATTAAAGAGTTTGAACTTAAATTTTAAAAATTTTAAGTTACCTACGTATCCTCCAAGGGTGAGATGAATCAAAGCTCACGTAGTTCCATTACATTTTTAAGATATTTCCCCTTTGGAAATTTACAATTTTGTAATTATCAATCATCATTATCAGTTGATCCTTCAGCTCCGGTTCCGCTTGCACTTGTTGTTGCAGATGCATTATCGAACAAGTCTTCAAAATCATCGGGGACATCTTCTTGTTGTCTCAGATCAGCTCGAGTCCAATCATCCACACAAGCTGTTGCTTCTAGAGTGCTTGGATGTAATGAAGATCGTCTAGCTTCCAATATATTGCCTCCCAAGCTGAAGGCTTGCTCAACCGCAACGGTGGAAATAGGTGTTGCCAATATCTCTTTAGCAATAATTGATAAAACATTATATATATTTTGATGTCGGTTCCACCATTCAAGGATTTTAAAATTTTTACTAACTAAACTTTTAGTAGAAAATTCGAAATTTGTAGATAAATAATTATCTAAATCAGGGTTATTAGTTGTCGTATCCCTAGCTTTTTTATTTCGTTGCAGTAACCAACGATCTCATGAGCTAAGTCTTGTTTGAATTACTGGTTCGCTACTACTAGATTCACATAATGTTCCTAAGTTATATCTTACAATATAATCATTAAATAACTCAATTAAATCATTTCTTAATCTCACTATTATTCTTGTAATATCAATATAATATAATATTCCTAAAAAACCATAATAAGCTTGTAAAACACTATTCAAACCTTCTAATTTAAATCTAGGATCAAAAACAGCAGCAATAAGATAAAGTAAATGAATTTCTCTAAAATAATTCAATCATTTTACCTTCTTAACAGTAATGACTTCTAACAAAACAATATCATTAGGATCGTTACTTTCAAGATGTTTATCGAGAGTACCAACAATATTCAAACTTTCAAGAAGAAATAAATGTGTTGTAGGATAATAAAATCCGCTAAAAATTAAAGTAGCATCATTAAAAACTTTTAAATTTTCTAAAAAAATTTCACAAATATCCCATTGACTAGGAAAAAATGTGATATTTTGAACATGTTGAGAAAAAAAAACTACATAATGCATCTTTGTATTATAATGCTTGACATAAAAGAAAATAAGTTTAATTCCAACGTGTTGGAACATCTCTTGAAAATTTAATCGGTTTAATACCATTTATTTTACAAAACTTGGCTCATTCTCTCATAACTTGAGAATATGACCAAATACAAGTAAGTGATGTCTTAATATGATCAATGAAATGTGATAATTTTTGGAGACCATCTTGAACACATAAGTTAAGGATATGACATGTGCAACAAATATGAAAAAACCGACCCCCTAAATTTGGTTGACATATTTATTTTAAATCATTGATGGATGCAGTATTTACAGATGCATTATCAAATCCAATTGTTAAAATTTTATCTACTAAACCATATTCATCAAAAATTATCTTCATCATTCTATAAATATTTTGTGCAGTATGTTGGTCATCAAAAACTCTAAATGCAATAAGTCATTTTTTCATGGTAAATGATGCATCAATCCAATGACAAGTCACACCCATGTATGAGTGTGTTCGCCAATGGTCACTCCAAATATCAGAACATATAGAAATACGACCTTTAATATCGTTAAATATTTCATTTAAAATAATTTTACCATCTTTGTATAATTTAAAAAAAAATGACGTTTTGTTGTGTTTCGAGTCATTTTACATGCAGCAGGATTTAAAACATTATGCACGTAATTAGTAAAATGAAGTTTTTCACCAAAGCTTAAAGAAAGATGTGACATACAAGTTAATTTCGCAAATTCTTCTCTATTTTTTGCATCAGAATATTTAAATAAATCTACAGCACTCGTACCTCTACTAGATGATGCGTACCTTGTAGGGGTTTTAAGGGGGAATATCGGTAACGCAGCGGAATAGTGGAAAATCAAAATTTTCCGATTTCAAAATTTTTTCTTGGATCAATTAAATACAATTATTTATTTAATTATCCAATTATCAAATTCTGAAAAATTACACAAGAGATCAAATTTTTTGGTAATTACCGAATTGCCCCAAAACTTTGTTAATTTATCATTTTAGTCCAAAAGATGTCAAATACAATTTTGGATGATTCTAAATTCAAATTTTTTTCTTGGATCAATTAAATACAATTATTTATTTAATTATCCAATTATCAAATTCTGAAAAATTACACAAGAGATCAAATTCTTGGTAATTACCGAATTGCCCCAAAACTTTGTTAATTTATCATTTTAGTCCAAAAGTTGTCAAGTACAATTTTGGATGATTCTAAATCATTTCTAAAATATTTTTCAACACATCTAATGCATCAAAATCAGATTTCACATAAATCCCCAATTTTTAGTCTAATGTCGTGAGCCACCCAAAATTTTCAATTAATTACAATTTGGTCCCTTTAGTTCAAAACATGTCAAGATCAAATCCAATCAACCTAAAATTGTACATGAATCATATTCATACCATAATACATCACATATATGAAAAGCCCCAAATTTGGAGTGGGTTATGAACCCTAATTTTTCAATTTCTGCAAATTGTCCAATTTCACCAAATTTACAAAATCCAAAACTTTAATCCATTCAATACTTCACCAATCTAGCCTCACCACTTTGAAACAACTCTAGAACAATTCTAGGTCACCAATGAGTGGCTTACCAACTCTAGAATGACAACTTGATTTTCTAAAAATCAAAAGTAAAGCTTTGAAACCCTTTCAAGCTTACTTACATGCTTCAATCTTTCATCAAAGTTCACAACCAAAATAAACACAAACTATAAGAAGAGAGACAACTCCAAAGCAACACAAAATGATGCTAAGCATGTTAGAAACAATTTTCATGTTGAAGACTTTGAAGAAAAACTTACAAAAACATGATTTTTCCAAGCTTTCTTCTTTAGGCCTCCAAGCTTTTCTCTCATCTTCTTTTATGTTTTATTTGGTATCTAATGAACTTCTCTAACCCTAAAAGATGAAACAAAACAATATATACTCATAAATTTAAGCCTTGGGCGAAATTGGTAAGTAATAATATCTAGATATTATATTTTTGTTTCATTTAAAATCAACTTGTCAACTTGCAACTTTAATCATCAAACCATTCAATGAATAAAGTAAGTCAACAATTGCAACTCAAAAAATATAACAATTATATTTATATTAGGGTCTTGGCCGAATTTGCTAATAAATAAAGGAAATTGATATTTCAATTTTAAACAATTTAAAACAAATATCTAAAGAGGTCAAAACCATTTTGACAACTTTTTCCTTTAAGAATAAAGTCAACAATAAACACTTATAATCATTTCCTAACTTTATCATTTGGTAAGATATTCATATTTTAATTATATTAATTATTTAACAACTAAATAATTAATTAATTAATCAAATACAAATATCTCAAATATATGTATTATATTTACTTTAAATATCTCAAATACATATATAAATGATATATGTCAAATATCTTTATTTGACAATTTATTAATGTGTATTTAATAATATCATATATTAAATACAAATACACATTAATTAGGAAATGACGGTTCGGCCCGTTCGTATGTATTTTTCGTTTAACGTTTAAACGATTTATAAATAATCATCATTATTCATAAAAGTTACCCTAGTGCTCTACAAATTTATTTCATTAGTGAGACTCTAGATTCAGGTATATCCGTCACAAAATCCATTTATGTGTCCATAATTTACCCACCTGTAAATTATGACGACCACGGATAAACTCGCTGAATCATACAAGTCGAGGTCATTGCATACGTATAATCCATCCGTCACAGGTATCCAGATAATACCAGAGATATAGATGTAAACGTCAAATCTCTATAGGTATTATCCCGTCGATGTATCTATTAGCAATCTCTAGATAACATTCGGAACTCACTTCCGAAGTATACTGTGGGCACAGATTTAACAGACTGCTAATCATATATGGACTACCTATGCTCTGTACACAGAACTGACGGATCCTATCTTGATACACACAGGATATCCTGAGGATCGGTCCACACCCAATGAACAGACGGAGGTCTGATCTAAATAGATCGGTGACGTGACTGCCATCTAAGTGTGAAGGATGTCTCATACATCCACATTGGTATCTCAAGTCGAAGGACCACTATGCTACTCAACCCGAGAAGATTCTTATTGACGTTGGTGTACCATCCATTAAGAATCTTCGGTGAGTCGTTCAGTGTTTATCCACTATAAACACCTACACGTCTATATGAGTCTCCCTAGACTCATGGTTCATTGAGATAAACCATCGGACCAAATCTCGATATATGACATGTACTGGTCTCAACAGATTTGACTAACTGACCCGTGTTAGTAAATATTGACCATGAACTATGTTTGATAATATACATTTAGCAGTGGCACTTCCCAATGTCAATTACAAACTACCTTTGTAACTGTGTACTGTATTATATATTATTGGGCCTTTGTCTAATATATATATATATCAGTAAACCACATTTAGTTTCAATCTAATCGTAATCAGATTGAATACATATATAAAAACAAGAGGTGCAACCATAAATTAGTAATATTATGGGAAAAAAAAGAATTGATCGTATTCATGAATCAGACGTAAATACGATGCGGATTGGCGCTCTGAGCACCAACCCCAACATATCTGACCATTTGAGTTTGCTTCGTATCAAGTCCAAGTTCAACCGCATGATGTCTTTCCAGGTGCTTGATCATATTGCCGTATCCACCAGAAAATTTGTAGGAAACCCCACAATGGTTGCAAACTGCTCTTGAACTTTCATCGTCTTGGTCTAAATGAAAATGAATTTTGAAAATATCCGAGGAACGAGACTTAACTTCTCTTCTCCGTGATTGTGAACCGACATTAGGGCCGCTCTCTTGGGTTGGCATATTTGACATTATGTTCTCAGATGAGCTTGCCATTTTTTGTTTAAGAAATAAGTAAGAAGAATAAGAAAAATGAGAATGATAATAACTAATTGAGAATAAGAGAATTGTAGGAATTGAGAGAATTGAGAAATTTGTGTTGAAATAATGAAAAATGACCAATATTTATAGAATTTTAGAATTTTTTTTATACCGAAAATGCCCATAAATATAACCGTTTTATTACCATTATTATGGGTATATTATGAATTATATATTACAATTATTTTTTTAATGGCCGTTAGGCCTTTTTTTTGTTTTTTTATTTAGAGGGCAGGGAGCCGTTTGGCTCCCTGCCCCTTTCCCCAACGGCTAATAGCCGTTGGGAAGGTTCCTGTTGGAACCCTACGGTTCCAACTGATTCGGTCGGGGGTAGAACCCCAACCGAACCGGTCCATTACAGTTTCGGTTCCGGAATCGGAACCGGTTGGAACCGAAACCATCCGGTTCCGGTTCCGAACCGGAACCGTGGCCGGGTCTAGCTCAGACCTCATCTGAACCGAAAAAGGTTAATATTAGAATCTTGATCTAAATAAATCCGGTTCAAGCCGCAAAACCCTCTGCTGGTCTTCTACACATCCGGTTCACCTGTCCTAGGGTTTCAAATCACCCTCTTTAAAACAAAAGAAATCCGTCTCTTCATCTGGGTCAGTGTCAGTCAAAAATGAAAATAATTTTTTTTTTTTTTGCTAATTGAAAGCCCTAGTATTGTTGCAATTTTCAAAAGCATGATAACCAGAAAGCCTAGATCATGCTGCTTCTTGTTTAATACTAGTAGAAGAGCAGTAACAAGTTGTAAACTTGAAGTAGAGCGGCCAGCAAACGCAATCTCAGCCTCACAATCGACCTCAAGTGACCACAAATTGCTTTGCTCCTATGGTGATATCAACTTTGATTTAGGTATCTATGGTTTTCTTATGGGGAAACTGATGAAATTTGGCCAATCCCAGTCAGCTCTTTCGCTTTATCAGAATGATGTTGTTGCTTTAGGTATTGATCCTGACTGTCTATTTTGAATTCTCTGGTAGTTTTCTATTGTAAGCTAGGGAATTTAGAGTATGCAATTAGATATTTTGACAGGCTTATTTCAATGAATTTTGTACCTATTAAACCTGCATGTGTTGCTATTCTCCGAGGTTTATTTGCAGAAGAAAAGTTTTCTGGGGCTTTTCATTATTTCATTAAAATTTGCAATGGTGGTGTGGATTTGAATGGTTGGTCTTATAATGTTTTGGTTGATGGGTTGTGTTATAAGGGGTATTTAAATGAAGTTTTGGAAGTTTTTGATATAATGCGTAAGAGAAAAGGGTTGGAGCCTACATTTCAGCAGTATAAATGTGTTTGTTTTGTGGTCTTTGTAAGAGAGAACGGATTGTGGAGGCTGAGTCATGCGCTAGAGAAATGGAGTCACAAGGTTTCCCTGTGGATAATGTGATGTATACTTATTTGATTAGTTGGTATTGCAGGCATAAGAAGATGAAAATGGCAATGCTACTTTATTTCAGAATGCTCAAGACAGGTTGTGAGCCAGATACATATACTTGTAACACATTGATTAATGGGTTCTTAAAGATAAATATGTTTGATAAAGGATGGGTGCTGTACAAACAAATGAGTGACAGGGGATGCAGCCTAATGTAGTGACTTATCATATTATAATTAGTAATTATTGCAGGGTAGGGGAAGTAGATGCTGCTTTGATTGATGCTTTTGAATAGCAAGGCAAGTAGCAATTTAGCTCCTACTGTTAACAGTTACACAGTTTTGATTGATACTCTTTACAAGCAGAATAGGCTAGTGGACGTAGATGAATTGTACAAAAAACTGCTGGCCAATAGTGTTGCTCCTGACCATATGCTATCTTTTATCCTCTTGAAGCCCTGCCCTAAGGGGAAGGAGCTTCAGCTTGCTCTGATGTTGTTGTGTGATTTTGCCAAGATTCGATGTGGTATTAATCCTCTGATTCTCTCAAAATCTGCTACTCTGAATCCTACTAGGGATTTGAATAAAGATATTGAGCTTCTGCTTGGGGAAATTGTAAAAAGTCACCCAAATCTGGCTAACGTGGCATTTGGAATTTATATCAGCGCCTTGTGCAAGGGAGGAAAAATTGAAGAAGCTTTCATTTGCTTGTCTCAATTGGTTAGTTTTGGATGCAGACCTTTAGTTTTTACTTGTAACACTTTGATAAAGTGCTTTTATCGAGTGGGTCTTTGCAAGGAGGCTAAAGCCATAATTGAACTTATGCAAGATACTGATATGGTTGCAGATATGAAAACATATATGTTTGTGGTAGAGGGAAACTGTAAATTGGGTAATCTAGATTTAGCATTGGACATTTTGGACAAAATGGAGGCGAGAGGACCAAAACCTGGAGTTGCGATTTATGATGCAATTATTGGTTGTTTGTGCAAGAAGAAAAAAATACTTGAAGCAGAAAATATGTTCGTGAGGATGTTGGAGGCAGGTGTAGATCCTGATGATGATGTCTTTACAACAATGATCAATGGCTACCTCCAGAATGGGAAATCTGCTGAAGCTTGTGAACTTTTTGCAATGTTCTAAAAAGCTCTAGGTGCTTGTTGGGCGGTGAGGGGACGCCATGAAAAAAAAGAGTTTAGAACTTAACCCTTTTCCTTTTTCTATTTTGTTTCGATGGTTGGTTGGTTTATTTCTAAACCCTTTGTAAACAATGGAAGTGGAAACAGTTAAGTGGTTCATGTTTATTTCAATGATAATATTATTCCATTCCATTAGGTAAGAAGATTCGGGAAAAATATGCACATCCTCGGGAATGAAAAAAGGCGATATTTGCATTTGGTATTTTGGCTTAATTTTTTGGAGTCATCCATACTCACTCAAGTCCATTTTTTTGACGATTGAACGCGCCCCAGAGTCTCATATTTAATAATTTGGGAATTTCTCTTTTCTTTTTTATTAAATTAATTGTAAAATTTGAAAATTAGAATCTAATTAATTTTCTTAGTAGTATTAGTGCATATCAAATATATCATATTAAATCAAAGAAAATAAAGAAAAGCATGAAAATACTTTTAAAAAATATGTAAATAAAAAACTATTAAAGAAATCGACTCAATAATGGATCATCAGTTATTTTCAAAAATTCGTCTATACAACGATCAAAATCTTATCCATTTGCAGATGGAGCTTCAATAGCCGTTAGTGAAAGAGTTCGTTCGGTGGGTACGCTTCAAAAGCGCGCTGTTGAAACGTACGATATCGTATCGCAATATTTATTTTTTTTATATTAAATTTGGCATTTATGCTACAATAACGTAACTGTAGGCGAAATCGACTTTTAAAACCTTTTTCAATTCGGACAAATATCTGGTATCACATATCAGTTATTCTTCTGTATTTCACCTTAATCAATAATTGATATCCTATATTAATATGTGATTTCACATTGGTGACTCGAGACAAAAAATTTAGAAGCAATATCCACGATTACACGTGAACTGGTTTACCGGATTAACAAACCAGGTCATTGGGAGAGCCGTGTGAACCAGTTTAACCAAATAATCGGATCAGCCCACTGGTAAAGTGATTAGCTTTAATTCTAGAAAATTACAATTTTGCCGTCAGTGCGATTTTTACCAAAAATTCCCAAAATACCCCCATAATGATTTCGAAAAATTTCAGAAATTTTTTTACGCGTTATGTACACTGCTACAGAAATTCAGAACACTGTAGCAGAGGCAAAAACTTTAATTTTAATGAAATTATGATTTTGCCCTTTAAGTGCGATTTTGTTGAAAATTCTCGAAACGTATCTCGAATAATTTCAAAAATTTCAGGAATTTCTCGCATGCACTTTTAAATGCCAAACAACATCCACGACAACAATTTTTCTCATAATCATACATATAACATTTATACAAATACATGAAGAATATTATACAACACTTGTGTAATTAAATCAATTTACATAATTTAATCTAATTAAAATATAACTATTACATGCTCATTCCTCATTTTCTCGGCAAGTACTTGCCTAAAAGGACAAAACGATTGATTTCCTTTTTATTTTTCTCATTACTCACGTGAGCAACCAAAAAATATAAGAAAGAAAAATATTTCATTTTCTTTTGTTTTGGCTCACGACCATAGGCCAAGACCAAGTCAAAGAAAACAAAATAGAAAAACCATTTTTTTTTGTTTTCTTCACCTTTTCCTTTTCACGGCACTACCCAAAAACAAACAAAAATCAATTCAAATTAATTAATTTTCACTTGGTAAATCTTTGATCAGATCAATTTTAACCTAGGCAAAATCACTAGTCCAAAGGTCCATGGTTACTTTAACCATGACCAAAAGTAACTTTGATTAATTAGCAACTTAGGCCAAATGTAACTAGATCTTATTTCCATCAAATGATATAGTTACTTTAACTTATATCATTTGATTACTCCAACTAAAGTCATTAAATTAATTAATTTAATTGTATAATTATGTTAATTAATTTAATTGTATATTATGTTAATTAATTTATGCATTAATTTAACGATTAAATAAAATACACTAATTTAATCAATACACTAATACAAATCACATTTGTACTATTGTTAATTATTAACATTATACAATAATCAGATATCAACTCTTGATATATAATTTATTAATTATTTTTAATTTATCTAATAAATTATCCGTACACTAAACACATTGTCAATTATTGACCATTGTTGCCCTAGTGCTCAACGAATATACTTAATTATGGTGGGACTCTTCTCTAGGTTTACAGCCGTGTTGTGTGTATGTGTGTATAAACTCTTACAGATATATGTGCATGAAGATTTACCCACCTATAAATCATGACAGATCAAACTCGGTTGTCGAACCATACAAGTCAAGGTTATAGCGCTAATGTCTAATCCCTTTGCCATCTGTCTCCTATTGAGTAAGACCATAGTCTTACCGTCAAGATCTTAGCTGCTCAATGTATATTACTTATCTCCAGAATTATATTCCGTAAAAATAATATCTGAAGAAGACTATTTCCTCGATATTATTCATAACATTCTGGAAACTCTTTTCGAGACGTACTTTTGGCCAAAAGATTTATGAAATATAATCTGAAGTATCAAGAGACAATCCAACTATATGGATTGAAGGATCCCATATTGACACACATTGATCTCCATGAGCATCAGTCCATAGCTAATAGTCATCCAGCGGTCATATCATAAAAGGTCTCTGACCTGCATGGTATCATCAATGGAGGATCACTCACAAGACCACCGTGGTGCCTCAGGTCTTAGGACCACGTTAACTTCTCAACTCGAGAAAATAATTATTGATAGTTTTATAAAATATCTATTAGTCGTCTTTAGTCAGTCAGTTCAATATGTATTCAATGAATGAATATCTGTATTTTTATACGAGCTTTAGCTAAGCTCATAATCCATTGAGACAAACCATATGTACATTACATATATAAATAATGCATCAGTCTTATCGATCATCCAACGGTCAGATCATAAAAGATCTCTGACCTGCATGGTATCATCCATGAAGGATCACTCACAAGATCACTGTGGTGCCTCGGGTCTAAGGATCACATTATCTTCTCAACTCTAGAAAACAACTATTGACGATTTTATAAAATATCTATTAGCCGTCTTTAGTCAGTCAGTTTAATATCCATTCAATGAATGAATATCTACATTTTTTATACGAGCTTAAACTAAGCTCATGGTCCGTTGAGACAAACATATGTCCATTACATATATAAATAATGCATCAGTCTTATCGATCTAGTGACCGACCCATGCCAATAGATCAAGTCTAAAAGCAATTTATATTTGAGAGTATGTGTGATATTTCTCAACGCCATTTGTAACTCTTGTAACTATATCCCCATATATTATATATTGAACTTTCAAATCTTTACTAATTTCATATAAGGTTTCGATCATAATCGAAATCTTTAACTCTTAGGGCGATATAACGTTTAGATATACAATATATGAATAATAGTACTATATATTTATATAAATAATTATGATAAATAATATTACATTGCATAAATATTAAGTATTTACGCAAAAAGCGAATAGTGCTCTATCATCATTTCCAACAGCTAGCTCTAGAGGGAAGTTATGAGCATTATGTTCATACATAACTTCCATACAAATGTTAGCTTTATACTTTCTATTTAATGATCCTTATAAGAATTTAGATCATTATTAGCAAGATCAAAATTTATGGGAACAAATAAATGGAGCAAATAAAAAAAATAACTAGCGGTAGGGATATATCAGAGAATTATACTCTTTTTATTCTTGATTATTTCATATCTGGAATTTCTAGAAAACAGAAAAGGTTATATCATTTCATGGTGGATCAGTGAATATTGGGCTGAGCTGGATTTTAACCAGCGTGGACATATTGCCAATGAATTTACAATCTGTCCGCATTAGCTGCTTATGCATCGACCCAGGAAAAATCAAGTCTAGGATTATTTATAATCCACGATCAACTTCCTTTCGTAGTACCTTACCCCCATAGGAAGTTGAATCCCCGTTGTCTCCTTCTAGTCGGTGCCTAGACGAATGGACATATTTGGCGATAATAGACAATTTATTATATTATTAAAAAATTTTATAAATGTTTTTATAAATATGTAATGGATTATTTGAAAAAATATATATATTTATGTCATTTTTCTTTATTTGAAATTTTTTTTTGTGTCATCTTTCTTATCTTGTGTAATTTTGATGAGCGGAAAATATATCAATATTTACCGCCTTTTTACTTAATATTTTGTATAGTTTCTCGAGTTTTATGAATATTTTGATGTGTTTTAGTTTATTTTGCAGATAAAATAAAATTGGGACTCAATGGAATCAATCAGGACGAAATGTGGAACAAATAAGGGTAAAAACTAGACTTTACATTTGGATTTTGGAGGTTCGAAACTTGAAATGACATTCTAACGAAGTATAATTTCAGAAATTTCAGCTTTGCGCAATTTTTATATTTTGGCCATAACTTTCTACTCCGATATCGGATTAAGGTGATTCAAGTTCCAGATTGAAGAAGACTCAAATATCTACAATTTTGAGGTTCATAATAATTTCGAATTCTGAAGTTTTCATGACCGAAATTGATAAAATATTCGGAAGTGTGTTATGTGTAATTATTAAAGTCATTTTCAAAACAAAAAAATAAACAAAAATAAAAAATAGAAATCGTCAAACTTCTACCAGACATGCATGTTTGGTGGAGGATTTGGTGCCATATTTGATGTCATGTTTGGTGAAAAAATTGGTGGAAGCCTTTAGATTTGCCTATAAATACCAAGCTAAACTTTGTAAATTATGCTTTCTTTGGAGGAATTTCTCCATGAAAACCTAAATGAAAGTGTCTTGTATATTTATTTAAGTTTTCTTGTATTTTATTTTATTTAATTAATAAAATTTTGTGTGTTTTCATTTACAGCATGACATGTAATCTCATTCTGTTAGGGTGACAAGGTAATACTTTTAATATAATAAATTAGATTAATCTCCATTATTTTAATTAAAATTTGGATTAATTAGTTACCGTCTTTATGCTCGGTTTAGGTGACAACCTTATTTACTGCCTATATGGTCGGTTTTACATTCCAGACGTAGTTTCCGCCTATATGGTCGGTTTAGGTAATAACCTTGTTACCGCCTATATGGTCGGTTGGACTTAATTGAGACAAATAGAATTTCTGCCTTTATGGTCTGGTTAAATATAATTAATTAATCAGTAAACATTGACAATAAGAGATATTTCTAATTTTGAAATATTAAAAGTGGATCATTTAACCCCAGCATTTTCTTTCATTATTGTAATTTTACTTTTATTTATTTTCAAGTTATTTTTTATGATATTTTATTTAATTAAGTTTTTAGTAATCCTAGGTATGTGTCGTAGCTAAATACATAATCTAGGGGTGTGATGAATTCCAATATTACCGGTTTATAAGTTGGTTATTTTATGCCTAGGGTAATATATTGGTTTATTTATTGAGTCTTAGTCTTAATGCTTCTTATTAACTGGTCATTAATAAGATTGATTTGGTAAACTTAAAATGAACTTGGAAAAGAGATTTTAGGTTTAGCCTTAGACTCAATAGCTCACGATCTCACATTGGGGTAAATGTCTTTTAGGTAGATTTCCGTACAGGATAGGAATACCTGTCTGGCGGGGGTAGCCATAATTGGAACTTAAACTTAATGAATTCAGAGTTTCTTAATTAACATAGGAATATAGTTAATTGGGTTACTTTGGGTGTTTGCATCTGACCATCGGAAGAGACTTTTGCATAACTTCGTGTTCTAGGTTAATAAATCGATTTATTGCACAAACATGAGATAATCACTTCATCTTTAAAAGATATTGGAAAGATTCACAATCCTAGATAGTTTTATAATATTGATTTTACTTAAGTTTACTTTCACACTATTTTATTTACTTATTTTAGATAAAAATCACCATCCAACCAACAATCAATCAATTAGATACTCGTATACATTTAAGTTCAATAAATTAATAGCATATGTATTAAGTTCTCGTGGAATTGATTTATTTTATACTACTTGAACGATACGTGTGCTTGCGTTACGTCTGTGATTTCACCGATCAAATTTCCAATAGCAATATATCTTGGAACAACCCATAAAAAATGAGCAATACATGATCAAAAGAAAGGAGTTTGTCATTGAAAAGAACTATAAAAAAATAATTATTTTAACTGATTAATTCAGTAATCACACATTCAAATCTCAAATTAGCCAACAAATAATAATTATTTTAACTGATTAATTTAGTAATCATATTTGATCAAATCAATAATTACGACAAGTCTTATTTGATTAAGTCAATTCTTATATCTGTGATTTTATGATAAAATAAAATAGAAAAATGGATCCGGATCAGATATCGTACCAATAACATAATTTTTTGACCTGGCCGCCTAGACCCGCTTAAACTCGCCTAGACCTATGCATTCTCAATTTAGATTCAATGTATAAGACGGGATTTGTCCCTAAAAAGGCTACTTATGAAAATTTACTCGAATATCTTTGTGCCAATCATTTGAGAATTCTTGCCTTAAATGTGTTTGAAGAGATGATTGCACATGATTATCTATGTCGACCATATAATTGTAACTGATTGCTTGGCTTCTTGTGAAAAAAAAAATAGTTTCATGAAGCTCATGTGGTGCTTGATGAGATGCATAAAGAATGGAAACTTCCGTACAGAATCCACAAAAGGCTTTTGGAGGAAATAATTTATAGGCTAAGAGATATTATCTTTTTAGATGAGACAAGACATCCATATTTCTTCTAGTTGGTAAGGAATTTCCTTGGTGCATCTTTGTTACTCTCTCTTTTTGTTCTATTATATCTGTTATTAAAGATATTATTCTTGTTCCAAATGCAGTCATAACTCTACAGACAATGAACAGAAAGATCATTGTGGGTTTGATGGGGCTCAAGAAAAAGTTATATGGCCTGCAGTTTCTCTATTATATATTCAGGTAGATTATTATTATGAAAATGAGAAAATCTATTAAACTAATTTATGTATTGAACCCAAAGTTTTGAAATTCACATAATACAAACAATAATTATCTAATAATTTTATATTTTCATGGATGATAGCAAGACATGAATGATGTCATTTTAAGAGAGGATAAGCTCATTAATAAAACACAGGCCTTTGATTTAGTTTTTATTTTTGAGGATAGTAATCTTCTTTGATTAAGGGTTATTGGTTTCACTGTCTTGGCAGTTTAATTCAAACATGGTCTTGGATAACATGGAAGATGGAGAAGATCAATGTAGTTAATCCCACTTATTAGATTTGAAGCTTAGTTCAGTTTATTATAAACACATTTTTCTGCAAGTTGAAAATATTCAAATTTCAAAATGAACCTTTTGAGTTACATATTTTTTGATTCATTTTCATTTTCCCTATAGGTGTTTGTTTGTTTTTCTTTGCTTGTCAGGCATTTATAATGGGAGTCCCAAAATTTCTTGCTCTCACAATGCTTAATTTATTTTTAGTGACCTTTATTTATTTTCACTCTTTGAGCCTTTGTGCATGAGATAGTGCATATAAACTAAATTGTCTTTTTCATATTTACTTCTTTAAACCATGTAAGGTCTATATTTCTCTTCATAAATGATTTTGTAGTATAATTTTTTCATTTCTTTAAGCCATGCAGTTTTGTTTCTCCAGTGATGAGTTCTCCGTAATCATTGCTGCTTAGAGATATGTAATATCTCGAGTTTTTTGGAACATTGTTGGAAGGTTTCCGAATTAAAGCTAAAGATTTGGAATGGGATGCCATTCGAAAATAAGAGTTTATGTGTGGGAAATAGATTGGAACGTTTTAAAGTAAAACTTTGTCACGTTAGAAAACACGTGGTTTCAAGAACCGGTAATGCGATTTCTGATTTTATCGTTATACCCGTAAAAATGTCTTATTTCAGCTATAAATATAGAAAACAAACTCTGATTGAGCTGATTTTTAAACCATCAGACTCGTTTTTCCGAGACGAACAACTTTTATGTTGAATATATTTCGAAATTTACATCAGAATGGCTTCAAAAATGTGAATTTTTGAGAATGTCCCATGAAATAGACCAAATTGTAATTTTAGGGGTCAAAATGTAATTTTTAGAAATTTTCTATAAATACCCCATAGTTTCCAGAATTGCCAAAATGACATAAGTTCTAAAACTCTCCCATTCGACCTCCCTTCCCAAAAAAAGCAAGGAGGGCATCTGGTTGCACCGGCGGCCAGCCGGCCACTGCAGGCTGGCACGACGATACAGGGGAAGCATCCAGCCACCGCACATATGCTGGTGGCTGGCGATGAGGCAGAGATGTTGGCGAACGGCGAAAAAGATGAGAGAGACGAGCGTGGTAGGTTTATAGATTCCAGCTCGTCGCTTCATTTCACGACTCGAGCCTCCCGCCAAATCGAAGCTCTCAAGAATACTACAAGATAAAAGTGATGATTTTTCTGATCTGTGCTCGGTTGCACGCGAAACGAGGAAAAAATATTTAGATGAATACTAAATCATGATGAACAGTAGCTCCGATCGGAATTCTGTCAATTCCAGCGTGTTTATGGGATCGTTTGGAGTCTGTATATAGTCTTGAAATGTTGCTAAGACCTTCTGGTAAAAATCCACAAATTTCAAGTTTATAGTTAAATGTTCGGATGTATCTAATGAGTGGTAATTATATCACTATTTCCCACTCATTTAACATAATATTTTGTATATTTTCTTGAGTCTTATGAATATTTTGATGTGTTTTGTGTTATTTTATAGATAAATAAAGTTTCAGGACATTCTAGAGGTGATTTGGACCAAAACAGTGAAAATTAGAAAAAGGGCATTTTGGTAATTTTCAGCGTCGCGACGCGCAAGACCTTGGCGTCGCAACGTCTAACTTGCGCCGAACAGTGCTAACGTGCGCCAGGTCCACGTGTCAGAATCTGAGAAAAGTTTGACTTTACTAACGTGCGCCGTGCCACGTGTCACCATCACAGTCGATCTGCTAACATGCGCCGTGCCACGTGTCATCATCATATGGTGCCGACAGTTGCCATCGCCATGTTTCGCCACGTGTCACTCCATGTCATTGCCACATCATCATCAACATCACCTGTTGACCAAGTCAAAGTGCCACGTGGCTGCCACGTCATCATCAACCAATCACAGCGTGCCACGTGTCACGATTCTATGGTGCCGACAGGCAAATTGCCACGTGTCACCACATCAGCGCCACGTCAGTGTCAATTATTGACTGACTTATCCTTATCTAACATGTGGCGGATAAGAATCTGAACCGACCAATCAGAAGCCGCCACGTGTCACAATAATTGAGCTCGAACCACCTTGCCACGTGTCACCTTATCACCTTAACCAGAATCGCCACGTGTCATCACCTCAGCATGCCATGTCCAAAAGAAGCTGGCGTAGCGATGCCAAAGGCCTTGGCGTCGCGACGCCCAGAGCCTACCGAGGCCTATAAATTCAGCTCGATGTTTCTGTTTCAAATGTACCATTCTCTCTGAATTCTCTGATGTAAATAGAGAGTTTTCTATCTAGTTTCTTTTAGTTTTTAGTTTTGTAAATAATTTTTATTACGTTATGTAATAATAGTAATTTACTTTCTTACTTTTTACAGTTTTTACTATTCACCATGAGGAGGTAACTTCCCCAGCTATGGTGAAAGGTAATTCTTTTAATGTTACTATTTAGATTAATCTCCCTTAAAAATAATATATTCACTATTTAAAATATTGACTTAAAAAGGATACCGCCATATTGGACGGTTGGTAAATCATTTTAATCTGGTTTAAACCTGACTAATCAAGGATACCGCCAGATTGGTCGGTTGGTAATTAAATTTTCTTACCACCTATATGGCAGGTTTATTTTGGTTCCGCCTTTATGGCTGGTTGGACTTAATTTGACTTAATCAGGTTACCGCCTATATGGCTGGTTAGTTAAATAATCACAAGTTAATATATTATATTAATGGAGATATATAAATAGTAAATAGTAAAAGTTGATCCTTTTACCTTAGCATTTTATTTTATTGTAATTTACTTTTCAGCTTTTACTTTATGTCTTTTACTTTTCAGCATTTTTACTTTATGTCTTTTACTTTTAAATTTTTACTAGCCCTAGTTATGTGTTAGTTATCTGGGGTTGTGATGAATTCTAATATCACTGGTTTATAAGAGGTTATTTTATAGTTTGTGTAATTTAAAGGTTTCCTTATTAAGTTTTAAGCTTAATGCTTCTTATTGTCTGATCACCAATAAGATTGATATGGTAAATCTAAAATGAACTAGACATGGGGATTTTAGGTTTCTACCTTAGACTTAATAGCCCACGATCTTCCTTGAGGATAGATAACCCTTTAATAGATTTCCTTACAGGATAGACATATACCTGTCGGGCGGGGGTAGCCATAATTGTAATTTACACTTAATGAATCCAGTTAATTTGGTTGACATAGACATATGGTTCAATTGGATTAAACTGGGTATTTGCGTCTGACCATCAATATAGGCTTTTGCATAATTTCGTGTTCCAGGTTAGTAAACCGATTTATTACACAAACATAAAATAATCACTTCATCTTTTAAAAGATATTAGAAAGATTCACAACCCTAGATCTTTGAGTCTTTTGTTATTTTCCTTAGTATTTTCTTTTATTTATTTTAATTAAGGAAAACCACATTCAACCAATCAATCAAACAATCATTCTCTTCTCCCTATAATTAGATATTTGTAAATAAATAGATTCAACAATTAATAACAACATTAGGAATTAAGTACTCGTGCGATCGATATTTTTATACTACTTGAACGATACGTGCGCTTGCGTTATACATGTGTGTTTACGTCGGTCAGTATCCAATAACTTCGTAGAGTAGAGTATTGATATAAATTGAAATGTTTGAGTATTAGTATATTGAATATGAGCATTCGGTAGAATCTGAGTGATAACGGAACGAGTTTGATCGATCCGATTGAATATGTAAGTTTTCGGTAAAAGTGGATTTTTGCGTATAAAGATGTGTTTTGGTTTTGATGATAATTATGAGTTATTATGATATTACGAACATGTTTAGATAAATTCGGGTAGGTTTGGAGGGTTCGGGACCATTCCGTAGCGTTTGCGGAAACTTTTTCAGAAGATTTTCCAAAAACACGTAAATCGAGAATTTAGGTGAACTAGTGGCTTGGAATAGTTTTGATGGTGTTTTAAAATTATTGAAACTGAAAACATTGAAAACTAACTTGATTTGGTTGTTTCGGAAAGATACAGGATTTTATCGTAGTTTAGTCGATAACTCCCTAAGTCGTGTTTCTAACAGCATTTCTCCATTTGTTTTGACAAATGTGACTAGGACCTGGAGTGTTGGCGAAGTCAGGTAAGTAAACCATGCAATGAGAACTTAAATTGGTGATTTCTTTTTTGATTATATATATATATGTTTGACATGTTAGGTTAAAAGAGGATAATTAAGGTATATTCTTAAGAACGAAGTTCGAGATCATGTATGGTTAGGATAATTGACTACCACAGTTATGGATTATTGTTATTGATATGATATGAAGTGAGACATGAAATCAGCTTAATGTTTATGTGTATGTATGAATGTATGGAAATGTATGAATCGGTACTAATATGTATTCGTGTATGTAAATGTATGAGTATGTATGAACATATGACCACGTATTTGTATATGTATGGGATGATTGGATATGTATGATTTGGGTGTAAAAGATCGGTAAAGAAAATAAGTTATGACTTCAGAATTTGTAATAGTACGTGTAGATGTGCGTCATTGGGATAAGTTTGTTATTGATTAATGTATATGATTTAGCGGTATAGAGGTTGAGTTGTTATAGGCTAAGTCTTTTTCGAGTGTTGGAAGTTTGTGATTGATTGGATACGTATATGAATGGTGAATGTTGATTGATAAGTAAATGATGTGAGGATTATAAAGGTTATGGTATCAGAATTCGAAGTAATAAGTATATTCATATGTTTGATATATATATAAACGTATGTGTATGATGATTCCCAATGATTAAGCAATGTTTGTCATGTATATGCTTGTGTATGAGAAATCGTGTAATGAGTTTGTGACACGTGATATGTATGCATGTGTGTATATTTAGTTGGTTAATGATTTCATGATGTAGTAGCCGAGCTGGTTAGGAAATCCGTTTGGACAACATTCATCTCATACATATTCTAAAATAAGTAATGAGTCCCGTACGGGCATTGTATATATGAGCCAGCTCATATGTATATGCTGTCATGATTGTGTGTTCCTGGATGCTTGGATGTGTTCTTGGATGACTGGATTGTTGTGTTTGCTTGAGTATATATGTACGTGTGATAGATCATGTGATATGTATGGATGATGTATGTGTGCATTGAATGAAAGAATTACATGTAAACCGGTGTGACCATAAGATGCTATAAATGTATGTGCTAAGTTTGTATTGTAAATACGAATATTGTGAAAGAGATACGAATGTTAAGTTATCATAAGGTTTTTTGTATTGAAGAAAGTTTGTTAAGAGTTAAAGTAAGTTTGTATATGTATTGAAGAAAATTTATTTGAGTATCCGATTTGATGATATTTCAAAGATGGATAATTATGATAAAAGTATATATGTATGACTTCATGATTCATGTGATTGAAATGTATTTGATATTAAACGATGTATTATATGGTATTCACGTTTTGCTTTGTATTCTTTGGATGTTAGCTATTAGATTAGCGCATATGTAGATATGTAAATATGAAAGTTTGACACGGGTTACGTATAAGGATGATAAGCGGTAAATATATCAATATTTACCGCCCCTTTGACTTAATATTTTGTATAGTTTCTTGAGTTTTGTGAATATTTTGATGTGTTTTGTGTTATTTTGTAGATAAATAAAATAACAGGACTCTCTAGAATCAAATCAGGGCTTAAACGCGAAAATTAGATGAAAAAGGGCAAAATTGGAATTCTGCATCGCGACGCGCAACACTTCTGTATCACGACCGCTAACGTGCACTAGACACTTGTCAACATCACATCAATCTTGCTAACATGCACCAGATATGTGTCATCATTCCATGCTGCTGACAATACACGTCATTGCTGACGCCAGCGTCGTGACGCGCACAACCTTCTACGTCGCGACGCCGAGCCAATAATTTTATCGACAGCCACGTGTCAAGATCCTGTTGAATCAACGGAGCATCGCGACTCGCGGGGCAGAATTTTACCTATAAATTGAAGCTGAAATCAGAAGGAAAATTCATACATTCTTGTGGGGATTTTGACCGGCGTAAACACACACGTATAACGCAAGCGCACGTATCGTTCAAGTAGTATAAAAATATCGATCCCACGAGGACTTAATTCCTACTGTTGTTATTAATTGTTGAATCTATTTATTTACAAATATCTAATTAAATGGAGAAGAAAGAGATTGTTTGTTTGTTTGGTTGAATGTGGCTTTGCTAAATAAATAAATAAATAAAAAGACAAAAGAAAAATACTAAGAAAAATAACAAAAGACACAAAGAATCTAGGGTTGTGAATCCTTCTAATATCTTTTAAAAGATGAAGTGATTATTTTATGTTTGTGTAATAAATCAGTTTATTAACCTGGAACACTAAATTATGCAAAAGCCTCTGTCGATGGTCAGACGCAAATACCCAGTATAACCCAATTGAACCATATTCCTATGTCAACCAAATTACCTGGATTCATTAAGTTTAAGTTCCAATTATGGCTACCCCCGCCCGACAGGTATATTCCTATCCTGTAATGAAATCTATTAAAGGGTTATCTATCCTCAAGGAAGATCGTGGGCTGTTGAGTCTAAGGTTTTAAACTTAAAATCCCTATGTCTAGTTCATTTTAAGTTTACCTAATCAATTTTATTAATGGCCAATTAATAAAAAGCATTAAGATTAAAACTCAATAAATAAATCTTTAAATTACCCAAACTATAATCTAACCCTTATAAACCGGTGATATTGAAATTCATCACAACCCCAGATAACTAATTTAATTACAACACATAACTAGGGCTAGTAACAACTTAAAAGTAAAAGACATAAAGTAAAAATACTGAAAAGTAAAAGACATAAAGTAAAACTGAAAAGTAAAATAAAATAAAATGCTAAGGTAAAAGGAATTACTTTTACTACTACTAATTTAGACATCTCCCATAAAATAATATATAAACTTGTGATTCTTTCTCCAACCAGCCATATAGGCGGTAACCTGATTAAGTCAAATTAAGTCCAACCAGCCATAAAGGCGGAATCAAAATTAAATTACCAACCGACCAATCTGGCGGTATCCTTTTTAAGTCAATATTTTAAATAGTGAATATATTATTTTTAAGGGAGATTAATCTAAATAGTAACAGTAAAAGAATTACCTTTCACCCTAGCTGGAGAAGTTACCTCCTCATGGTAAATAGTAAAAACTGTAAAAGTAAAAAGTAAAAATTAAATTACTATTATTACAAAACGTAATTAAAATTATTTACAAAACTAAAAACTAAAAATTAAAAAAAAACTAAAAACTAAAGAATCTAGAGAGAGAAACTCTCTCTTTAGAAAGAATTGAAGAGAGAGGAAGGTGCACTGAATTCTGAAATCTCGAGCTCAATTTATAGGCCTCGGTAGGATCCAGCGTCGCGACGCCAGGTACTCAGCGTCGCGACGCCCGATTTGTCGACGTGGCACGCTTTGGTTCGCTGGTTTGAAGATTCTGGATAAGCTGATAAGGTGACACGTGGAGCGGTAGTTGGGCTTCAATTATTGTGACACGTGGCTGCTTCTGATTGGTCGCTGAGATTCTTATCCGCCACGTGTCAGATAAGGATAGGATATCCAATAATTGATGCTGACGTGGCGGTGACGTGGCGACGACGTGGGAAAGAGACTGTCGGCACCATAGAATTGCGACACGTGTCACTTCCTGATTGGCTGATGATGATGTTGCACGACACGTGGCAATTTGACTTGTTGACTTACTGACGTGGCTGATGACATGTCGGTGACGTGGCGACACGTGGCGATGATGACTGTCGGCACCGTAGGATGCTGACACGTGGCACGGCGCATGTTAGTAGATCGGCTGTGATGGACACGTGGCACGGCGCATTTTAGCAAAGTCAAACTTTTCTCAGATTCTGATTTGTGGACCCGGCGCACGTTAGCACTGTTCGGCGCATTTTAGACGTCGCGACGCGGAAGTCTTGGCGTCGCGACGCGCTTAAGACCAAAATATCCCTGTTGACGCATTTTTGTCAGTTTTTGCCCCAAATCGCCTCCAATGCTTTCCAAACTTTATTTATCTACAAAATAACACAAAACATATCAAAACGTTCACAAAACTCAAGAAACTATACAAAATATTAGGTTGTGTCCCTAGTGGACGAGTTGTAGTCTCGTGAGGGTTACAGCAATGATACCCACAAACATTTTACAAAAGTAAAAAGTTAGTTAAAACTAATGCACACAAAAGCAAAAAGACAAGCGAAAAGAGAATAAAGAAGTTAGTGACTAATCAGGTGAAACTTCTACTCCAAGTTACTAGTTGTTTTGTTTTATTCTAAATTACCGAATAAGTAAATTCTCTGATTATTTTTACCATTCTTCATATACACAGCCAACAAAATATTAATCAACTCATTTTTGCCCACAACAGTCATAAGTGCAGTTGATAAGAGAGTAATATTTTTGTCCTAAAGTTCTATCAGATTCCACACCTTTTTTATAGCAATGGATAATGTTTCTCATTTTTCTGATTTTTTCTTTGATTTTTTCTCTATTTTTTATTTATATACAATATCTTCCATCTATGTAGTGAGTGTTGGGTCGGTGGCTCCCAAACCAGTTGGCTTTAGGGCACCAGGTGTTAAGACCCCCTACAGACTTAATTACTCAGACTTCAGATATATATATTTTTGCAGCATCTTTGATCCATGTAGCGAGCTTTGGGTCAGTGACTCCCAAACCAGTTGGTTTTAAGGCACTAGATGTTAAAACACCCTTACAGACTTAATAACTCGGATCTCAGAAGTTTTTTTTTTTTTTTTTTTTTTTTTACTCCACTGCTTTTTGAGATGTTTCCTCCAATTAAACTAGAGCACTGAATATTACAAACTTTTCAATTTTTAGCTCATGTCCGTATGTTACTATATATGTTGATAATATTTGCTAACTGAACATATGAAGATCAATTTTAGTCCGTTTTAAGGAGAATTCACAAATTAAATAATTCAAAATGAAATAAACAAAAATTAACTTGTTTCAAAAATAGGCTTGAGATACGTCTCAGGAATGGAAACTCCTTACTCAGCTATCTCTTACCAATTTCAATTTTTTTAGTCAAATTAAAAATACAAAAACGCAAAATATTTTTGTAATTTTTTGAAAATTTTTCAAATTTTTTGTATTTTTCGAAAAATTTTGGACTAAAAATAAAAACAACACACAAACTAAAAACAAGGTACTAATCAACTAATTTCCTCCCCCAAACCTAAATGAGACATTGTCCCCAATGTCTTAAACAGTAAAAGGAGAGTTAAGAAGGTCGTACCTGGTTAGCTGAAAATCTACAGGAAATTAAAGGTTAAGATCCAGATTAATTCGACGCCTCTTGCCACGATCGTCCTCGGACCAATTTATCTTTGAAATGATAGGGTCAACTTGTGGTTCATAGGCTATGAGTTGGTCTATTAGATCCGGAGCAGTTCTGGCAGTGAAGAGGAGTTCTTTCAAAGGTTTTGACACGAACCCATTTCTCCGAGCATCATCAAGAAACACACAAAGAAAATCCTAAAATCCATCAATGTTTAACAGTCCAAGCGGTTTCTGGTGTATGTTCAGGTTCGCCCAAGATAGAACTATAAAAATTTCCTCCAATGTACCCAAGCCACATGGCAAAGCGATAAAAGCATCAGCATGGTTAATCATTTCTACCAGTCGTTCAGACATACCTGGCACGATCAGTTCCTCGCCGTTTGATGATCCAATAAGACTTGCCTCTGCCAAGGGTTTTGGGATGATTCCCAAAACGTGACTGCCTCCTTCCTGTACAGCATTTGAAACGATCCCCATAAGTCCGAGATTGCCTCCGCCATATATTAAGTGCATATTCCTTGCTGCTAAGACTCGACCCAATTCCTGTGCTGCCTCTACGTATTGTGGTTTAGTACCAACACTAGTACCGCAAAACACACAGATGTTTTCAACTCGTCTTCTTGAAGTGGCTTCCATTTTTTTATGTATTTCTTTTTCAAATCAGGATGCCTTCAAAAGTGCAATGACGGGCTGAATTTATAGTACCTGAAAAAAAGGGTGAGTAATAATAGCACTAATATCTTCCAGAGGACGATTGTTAGCTAAACAACAAAAGAAATCGTGAAAGGTCAAAAAGTCTGGATCCTGTCTACGAAAATAAAGATAATTACAATAGAAAAGCGAATCAAAGCAATAATTAAGACAACGGAATTGTGTACGCAATACGCCACTCGCTTAGTATAAATTCATTAGGATGTGTCTCAAGATTTCATTCCTTACTCAGCCATCTAATGAATTGTTTCTCTTCTTTGATTGCGAAACACAATTCCTTCTGTCTTAAAATGCTTCGTTTGTGCCTTTCCCTACAAAAATAACACACAAAATTAAAAAGTTCACACAAAATTACAACAAATATTACAACAAATTGCATGGGTTGCCTCCCTGCTAGCGCTAAATTTTTCGTCTTCAGCCAGACGTGACTGAAATTCATCTATTAAGGAGGTTTCAATGTCGTTTTGGATGTCCGATTAAAGACAATCCCGTGAGCGTTGCTTTTGAAGGGTCTCTTCCAACGGTAAGGTGGCAAAAAGAGTTTTGTCTCATTCAGTGCTCGTGCCACCTTTTTGATCCTTGTTGTTCCAGTGGTTCCTGCAAAGAAAGAAAGAAAATCAGGAGGTCTTATATGGTGCTTGACTTGGAATGGAAGTTCCATTCTGTCATGCTTCTGGGCGATATCTTTGATTTGTACTCCCCAAAACAGCGATGTTTCTCCTGAACGCTCTGGATCTTTATTAAGGTCAGACATTTGCTCCTCCATTTGTTCTGCTTCTTGTTCCACCTTAGGATGTAAAGATGTTTCTGACATTAGGTCTTCATCCTCTGATATGACTGGAATGGATGGTTCAGGTAGATTCTCATCAAACATCATGGTAAAGCATGCTCCAAGATCTTCATTTTGAGGATTGAAAGTTTGATCCTCCGTTGTTGGTGCAGTTGGTACAAATAGATCAGCTTCATCCTCGTCAGAATCTGAATAATAAAAGTCAAATTGAGACTTTGCTGGTTCGGGTTCCTGAACTGATACCTCTGGTTGTTGATACTGCTCAACCTCCTCCTCTGTTGAAGTGTCATTGTGAAATGATTGGTACTCGAAGGCTTCATCAGTGTCATCTGAAACTGGTTCTTGAGGTATGATGTTCTGGTTTTCTGTTAATTGTCTCACTTGATCTGTCATCATTTGAAGGATTTCTGATTGTCTCTGAATTTGTGCATCTAATTGAGCTTCCCGTTCTACGAGCCAATCTTTGAGCATGTGAATCTTTGATGGTTCTGATTGTTGATGGAAATCATAGGTAGATGGTGGATAAGATGAAAAATGTGGTTTTGTGAAATGTGATGGCTCGTCATACCATGAAGGATCTTGATAGCTCTGCCACCCTAAACGGTATATATATTGATCGCTCTGGTGGTTACCATCACATATCATACATCTCCCCATCTCGTTCTGTTGAGCAAATATGGTATTGCTTGGTTCTAGCATCCAGTGATAATTGTTGGGCTGGACAACAGGCCTCAGAAAACCGGACTGTTGCGCCGAGATTTGGGGTGTATCTTCTTGTAAAGCTCGTAATCTTTCAATCTCCCAGTAGTGTTCCATTTTTCAATCACCTGAAAATAAAATAAAGAAATAAAAATTACAGATAAAGATAAGAAATTAGATATAAGTAAATTGGATAGCTTCAAAATTAACAACTCAAGAAATATAAGTCCCCGGCAACGGCGCCAAAAACTTGACCGGCGTAAACACACACGTATAACGCAAGCGCACGTATCGTTCAAGTAGTATAAAAATATCGATCCCACGAGGACTTAATTCCTACTGTTGTTATTAATTGTTGAATCTATTTATTTACAAATATCTAATTAAATGGAGAAGAGAAGAGATTGTTTGTTTGTTTGGTTGAATGTGGCTTTGCTAAATAAATAAATAAATAAAAAGACAAAAGAAAAATACTAAGAAAAATAACAAAAGACACAAAGATCTAGGGTTGTGAATCCTTCTAATATCTTTTAAAAGATGAAGTGATTATTTTATGTTTGTGTAATAAATCAGTTTATTAACCTGGAACACTAAATTATGCAAAAGCCTCTGTCGATGGTCAGACGCAAATACCCAGTATAACCCAATTGAACCATATTCCTATGTCAACCAAATTACCTGGATTCATTAAGTTTAAGTTCCAATTATGGCTACCCCCGCCCGACAGGTATATTCCTATCCTGTAAGGAAATCTATTAAAGGGTTATCTATCCTCAAGGAAGATCGTGGGCTGTTGAGTCTAAGGTTTTAAACTTAAAATCCCTATGTCTAGTTCATTTTAAGTTTACCTAATCAATTTTATTAATGGCCAATTAATAAAAAGCATTAAGATTAAAACTCAATAAATAAATCTTTAAATTACCCAAACTATAATCTAACCCTTATAAACCGGTGATATTGAAATTCATCACAACCCCAGATAACTAATTTAATTACAACACATAACTAGGGCTAGTAACAACTTAAAAGTAAAAGACATAAAGTAAAAATACTGAAAAGTAAAAGACATAAAGTAAAACTGAAAAGTAAAATAAAATAAAATGCTAAGGTAAAAGGAATTACTTTTACTACTACTAATTTAGACATCTCCCATAAAATAATATATAAACTTGTGATTCTTTCTCCAACCAGCCATATAGGCGGTAACCTGATTAAGTCAAATTAAGTCCAACCAGCCATAAAGGCGGAATCAAAATTAAATTACCAACCGACTAATCTGGCGGTATCCTTTTTAAGTCAATATTTTAAATAGTGAATATATTATTTTTAAGGGAGATTAATCTAAATAGTAACAATAAAAGAATTACCTTTCACCCTAGCTGGAGAAGTTACCTCCTCATGGTAAATAGTAAAAACTGTAAAAGTAAAAAGTAAAAATTAAATTACTATTATTACAAAACGTAATTAAAATTATTTACAAAACTAAAAACTAAAAATTAAAAAAAAAACTAAAAACTAAAGAATCTAGAGAGAGAAACTCTCTCTTTAGAAAGAATTGAAGAGAGAGGAAGGTGCACTGAATTCTGAAATCTCGAGCTCAATTTATAGGCCTCGGTAGGATCCAGCGTCGCGACGCCAGGTACTCAGCGTCGCGACGCCCGATTTGTCGACGTGGCACGCTTTGGTTCGCTGGTTTGAAGATTCTGGATAAGCTGATAAGGTGACACGTGGCGCGGTAGTTGGGCTTCAATTATTGTGACACGTGGCTGCTTCTGATTGGTCGCTGAGATTCTTATCCGCCACGTGTCAGATAAGGATAGGATATCCAATAATTGATGCTGACGTGGCGGTGACGTGGCGACGACGTGGGAAAGAGACTGTCGGCACCATAGAATTGCGACACGTGTCACTTCCTGATTGGCTGATGATGATGTGGCACGACACGTGGCAATTTGACTTGTTGACTTACTGACGTGGCTGATGACATGTCGGTGACGTGGCGACACGTGGCGATGATGACTGTCGACACCGTAGGATGCTGACACGTGGCACGGCGCATGTTAGCAGATCGGCTGTGATGGTGACACGTGGCACGACGCATTTTAGCAAAGTCAAACTTTTCTCAGATTCTGATTTGTGGACCGGCGCACGTTATCTTGTTTGTTTATTTATAGCTTTCTGAATTTAATTTTACACAATAGTTCTTTCTTTAATTTACTTTTCAGTCTTTTTTTTTTTAATTTTCAGTATGATGAGGTAACTCCCATTTGCTAGGGTAAAAGGTTAAGCTTTTATTACTAATATTTAGATTAACCTCCCTCAATTATAATATATAAACTATTTAAAACCTAATTTAATGGGATACCGCCTTTATGGTCGGTTGGAATTAATCATAAATCTGACTTAATCAGGATACCGCATATATGGTCGGTTGATAATGTCATGCAAAGTTTATATATTATAATAAGAGAGTTATCTAAAATAGAAGTAATAAAAGTAGATCCTCTAACCCCCATCATTTTCTTTATTGCTTTATTTACCTTTTTAATTTCCAAGCTTTACTTTATGTCATTTACTTTAATTATGTCTTGACTAGTCTTAGATGTGTTGTAACTAAATACCATATCTAGAGTTGTGATAAATTCCAATATCACCGGTTTATAAGGGGTTATTTTATGTCTTGGGTAATATAAAGGTTTATTTATTAAGTCTTAAGCTTAATGCTTCTTGTTAACTGGCCATTAATAAGATTGATATGGTAAACTTAAAATGAACTTGACGAAAGGATTTTAAGTTTCAGCCTTAGACTTAATAGCCCACGATCTCCCTTAAGGATTAGATACCCCTTAATATATTTCATTCCAGGATAGACATATACCTGTCGGGCGGGGGTAGCCACAATTGAAACTTAATCTTAATGAATTCAGGTAACTTGGTTGACATAGACATATGATTAATTGGGTTATTTGGGTATTTGCATCTGACCATCGACAGAGGCTTTTGCATAAATTCGTGTTCCAGGTTAATAAACTGATATATTGCATAAACATGAGATAACCACTTATTCTTTAAAAGATATTGGAAGAATTCACAACCCTATATAGTTTCTTAATATTAAATTTTCCTTAAATTTACTTTGGCACTGTTTTATTTACTTGTTTTCAGACAAAAATCACCATCAAATCAACAAACCAAACTATTAGGTACTCGTAAATATTTAAATTCATAAATTGATTGCTAAGGTATTAAGTCCTCGTGAGATCGATACATTTTATACTACTTGAGCGATACACACGATTGCGTTACGTGAGTGATTTCACCAATCAATAGATAATAACAAGTTAATAAAATATGAACTTGTAACGATTTAGTAATTCTGATAAACTGCTGATATGCTTGATTTGTTTGTCTGAAGTTTATATTTGACTTGTTTGTTATAATATTAGCATTGTTACTTACTGAGTTTTTATAATTCACACCAAATCAATTTGTTAGTTTTGCAGGTTAGCTACCAGATATGTCAACCATTCCAGCTTTGGAAGTTATGCTCGAGACATGGATCACCCAAGCAGCAGTCACCCTCGCAAGTGTCGTAGGAGAAGTTTAGAAGTTTAAGAAGTTTATGATACTTAGTTATTGCTCTATTTGTCGTGCTGAGCACACTGTTTGTATATATATTAAGTAAATATTTTGATTGTTTATGATGTTGTGGACACAAAGCCCTTGAGTGATAGATGATGTGGGCGGAGCCCTTAGAATATGATTTTGATGAGATTTTTGTGGACCTGAGGTCCTTTTATTTGTTTGTTGTCTTCTTAGATTCCATTTGATTCTGGACTGTGATCCAGATTGTCCAGTTTTAGGATACATCATTCCGAATTTTTGGTAAATTCATAGGCTTATAGAGATGGGTCAATCCTATCTCCTGCCGGTAGCATCCTGCCTCTGGCTGGGTGTTACAAGATGCTACTTACTGGTTTGTAAGATCTATTGTTTTCCTAACTATTTTTTTAGGAATAGAGATGCTTGTTTTTCCCTTGTCACACCCTGGTAAATCCAGGCATGTGATCGGCAAGAGCCGGCCTTGCCATCACTCTGAACCCTTGACATGCATCATACATGACTAAACTAATTGACTTATCTACATGTATATGTGGTTGTCGTACATATGTGCAACTTAACTTTCATATATATAACCTGATCAAAACTTGTTGAACATGCAAGTAAAACAATATATTTGTTAAGACAATACGATGTCGAATACTTGTCCATTCGCTATAAAGACTCGGATCATGTTCTTATCATGTGAGGAAAAAATAGAAGAATACCGCGGCGCCAGTGAGCCTTACCGTACTTTGGAGTACACTTCGTGCCCCACACTGAGAATATAATTTTAGCCATTGTTAGGTATCTCTATAAATCCCACTCTAATGTCGCGCCCTCTTTCTTGGGCCTTGTTTGACATGATAGCTTCCTTAAGGTCCAATTTCTAATTAACTTTTAGTCAAATCTTGGTTTTGTTTTTAGACGAGTGCATTTCTTCAAGGGTTTCATTTCTTGGTGATTATCTACCTGTATATTTTGATGTAAATTTGTTAAAAGCTTGATGGTTGATCTGGGTTTTGTTAAATTTTGTTGTTTTTTTGGTTTGATTCTACATGTCAATTTGAGGTGATTATTTCTTTTTATTTTTGACATGATTTAATTATAATCTCTTGGTTACTTAATTTTCATCTCTAATGCTTGTTTCTAGATAACAATCTTATTTTTTTTCCTGCTAATTTTCAGTTGGGTTATCCGACTTATAGATGTTGTTGTTGGAATTGTTATTTCTTTTATTATTTTGACTTGAATTTCTCTGTAATTTAGAGTTGTGATGCTTCATTGGTACTGGATGACATTGAAGGAGTAGACTCTGACAAAGAGTCTCCACCCAATGAATCTCTCAAGGGTTTCTATGTCTTCGACATAATCAAGGAATAGCTTGAATAATCATGCCATGTTGTGGTTTCATGTGCTGATATTCTTGCTTTGATTGCCAGAGAAGTTGTTGTGCTGGTAAATTCCTCTATACATCCATAAATTATAATATTTCAAACATAACTCATAAATTATTAAACATATATTCATATATACATGTATGGCCTTATGACCTAACTTAACAAATTCATAACTATTGGGCCCGACTCTGACTTGACGACCGTAGTATGTAATGACTGTTGCTGGGTTCCGTCTCCTCTGAAGCTTGCCTCCACATGCATGATCTAATAATCTTTGCAAGACTGAAAGTAGACTGAATAATTCAAACGAACGACTTAGCTAGTGAACGCATCACGTAAACTTACGAAATACCAATTACGAAATTTAATGAAATACTACGCCAAACCTGAAACGTGAGTCATAACATAGTTCTTATACATACACCTGAACCGTATCCTGAATTGAATACCTTTAACATAGTTGATCATTGAAACATTATAACATGATGTATCATAAAACATAAAGTATGTCATGACATGACAGTGACATGCAATATTCATGAAACTGCGAATGTGCTGACGTGAAAAAACCTGAACTTGGGAAACTGGAAATGACAACGTGAACTGTTAACCTGAACATAACTTGGAAAATATGTGAACATGATCTGAAGCTGACATGAACTACATGACATGATTTCTAACGTGACCTAAACTGCTGTAATGATCTGCAACCTAATGACATGCTGACCTGATATGAAACTGTATACGTTGTCTTGAAACTATAAGGAGTAGACCTGAATCCCTTGACCTGAACCTGCATGATCTGGACCTGGATGCCTGGATTGGATATGCATGTTCTGAACCTGAAAGCTAAACTGAACGTACCTGACTGGAAACTGAACACCTAAACTAAACATGCATGAGCTCAACTTGAATATCTGAACGGAAAGTGCATGAGATGAATCTAAATACTCAACTGAACATGCATGAGCTGAGCCTGAATACTAAACTGAACTTGCATAACTGAAGACTGAATACTTGATCTGAAACTACATAAGCTAAATCTAAATATTTGAAATAAATATGTATGAACAGAACATGTTTGAAAGATAATATACGTGTTACATTAATAACCTGAACATGACATGATTAACATAAGAACATGAATTGATTCGTGATGCATGTTATTACCAAACCATTTCTAAAGTCATATGTCATAAACTCGGAAGCTGTAATAAGTGTTTTGAAAACTGACATACATAACATGACTGACTTGAGATGACATGACTATTTTGAAAACATGAGATAACATTACTGACCTAACCTAAAACCTATGACATGAACTAATGTGCATAATATAACGTGAAAAACATGGCTGAACTATTCCTAAACATGTAAACTGGTAAACTGAAAAATATGGATTTATAGCTATACTTAAACTGAAAACATGAAAGTCATTAATAACATGCACTAACACACGCTGCTACATAAATCCTATACATGCGACACACGATATAAAGAATATGCGAACTATTAATCTAAGTTGAAACATGAACTGAATAAATGGACTAAACACTATAACTGAATAACATGAATTAGAAAATGAATCTCAAAATCATAAACTGAAAGAGTAAGCTGAGATTACAAGCTAAAAACATAATCGAATAACATGAACTGAATAATTAAACTAAAGGCATCAATGAGTCTTAAAAACTGAATACAAGAAAAAGACATAGGCTGGAAGTATTAACTAAAATGTGAATTGGAAAAGTATATTAAAAATGGAATAAACTAAACATAGGTAACTGAAAAATGAAAGAGAGAGAGAAAAACAAACATCCACTCACAGTCTGATGGTCGTTATTAGTGTGTCTGAATGCTACGGAAAGGATTCCTACGTGGTGTCTAGTAGAACCTGTGTTCAAGTATGGTTAGCATACGTGAACTACTGATACTGAACGTGATTCGAGAATATCATGAATGCATGGACATGTTGTATTAGTGCTAACATGGTTGACGTGATAACCTAAGATGTTTACTTAACATCCTAAACTTTATGGACATGCTGCTTAATTTAACTAAACTACTATTTCTATATGATGTGTCTATGACGTGATATGTTGTACTCATGTCATGACGTGCTAATGATAATGCTGATGGAAAATTTCAACGTAGTCAATTTAGTTACTTGAAATGTCAATTCACTTATCCATAAAATGCCTAATTTGGCCTTACTTAATGTTACCAACCTTGCATGTTTATCATCATCATCATTAACAACATCATACATTGCTCACTTTACTTCTATCATCATAATACAACACAACACACGATTTATCACAACCATTTCAATGTACACACCACACACACACACACACACTCGATCTTACCCACACACACGCACACATATATTATTTCAAACTCATCAGTCCTAATGTTAACCTCAGTACCTTATGGGCCTATATCAGTATACATAACTAACCTTTGAAAGAAAAAAAAAACTTTTTATTCATATGTGCTCTGATGGACCTATTCTGACCTTGCAAAACCTATATTTTGATAACTATTGATGTACTTATCAAAATAATTCAATTTTTATTTCTAACAAAATTAGACACATAAGATTATAACATATTAAAATTTTAAATTAATCTGAACACTTAATAAATTATTTGAATTCTGCTATATTTCTACATAAATATTAACTGATCAGGTCCCGTTTTCATGCCTATATCTCACAATCCACAGATCCAATTCCAAAGATATTTTACCAGAATTTACTTAAGACACAAATGAATATTTTTCATGTTTATCACTTTCTCTAATTCTGTCACCCGCGGTAAATCCGGGTATGTGATCAGCAAGAGACAGCCTAACCCTCGCCCTGAACCTCTGACATGCAACATACATGACTTATCTAACTGACTTATCTACATGCATGGTTGCAATTCAAACATGATCATGAATACTATAAACTTACTAAACTATTTGTAAAATACATACATACATAACATGAATATGAAATTACTTATACTTAACTTAATCATAGTCCTTACGTGCATAACATGCAATCTGTATACATAACTTAATTTCTGCAAATCATACACAAATGCATATACTACTTTTCTAATTTACCTTAGTTACTTTGAAATGTACATTCATTTAATCATAATATTCATATATAACATGCATACGTGATCAAACTTAGGCGACTGGAAAAAAAAATCGGCTTGATATATCCTAAACTTCATGCAACCTGGATCACTGCCAGCACCATATGGGAACCTGTGTATACATTTCACATATATATCAACCCAAGCCAACCCAACCCAACCCAACACACAATGGCCTCAGGCCGATAGTTAAATCTAACTTTATCAACATGTAACTTGATCACCACATAACTTATAAATTTATACATATCATGAACGTAAACATGCGAGCGTATCTTATACATACATAAACTACTTTATGTAACCATATATTTCATGAATACAAACAAGGCCTTATAGCCTGACTTGATAAGAACTATTATCTAGTCCTGACTCTGACTTGACGACCGTGGTGTGTAATGACTTTCGCCGAGTCTCGTCTCCTCTGCAAGCACGAATTTGGAATTCCTGCAAAACTGAAAGGGAACTGGATAAGTTGGATTGATGACTTCGTTAGTGGAAGTAAAGACATAAATTTACGAGATACCCATCATGAAATTTTATTGAACTACTATGCCAAACCTGAAACATGAAACATAACATAATTCTGGTACACACATCTAAACTGTACCCTGAACTGAGGACCTGTAAAATGGATGATCTCTAAAATATGATAACATGAAGTAACTGATGAACACTAAAAAATTCACATTTATTAAAAGAAAAATTAATCATTTTATATTTATAGTTTCATTAATCCCCTTAATTAAGCACATTTATTAAATAATAATTATGTTTATGTTTATTGTGATTTTTATATTTTATGTAGGTGAAATAATACTTTGGATGCTTATATAAAAAAATAGACTTGAAAATCGGATTTTGGAGGCCAGAAATTTAATAGGGCGTTCTAACAGTGTATAATTTCGGAAATTCCAACTTTGTGCAATTTTTATATTTTGGCCATAACTCTTTACTCCAATATTGGTTTTAGATGATTCAAGTTCCAGATGAAAGAAGACTAAAAAATCTACAACTTTGAAGTCACAAGATTTTCTAATTCTGAGGTTTTCAAGGCCAAAATTGATGAAAAATCTAAAGTGTGTTATGCGTAATTATTAAAATCATTATCAAAAACAAAATGGAAAATAACAATTTACAATTGTCAAACTTCCACTAAACAAGCTTGCATGTTTGGTGGAAATGATGGAGAAAGTTTGCAAAATTTATATAAATAAAGGTGTTTTGCACCTCATTTTCCTCAGCTTCCTTCACAAGATTCTCTCCGAAACTTGTGAAGGGATCCGGCTCTTATGTGTTTTATTTTCTTTAAAGCTTTCTTGTATTTTCTTTTTCTTTCAGTAATAAAATTATGTGTGTTTTTATTCAAATTATGAGTAGCTATTTCTTTTTGTTGGGGAAAAAGGAGAAGCTTTTAATATGAAAATTTAGATTAATCTCACTTATATTATAATATATAAATTATAATCTAATGATTAATATTTAATTTAATTTTGGATTAACTATTGATAAACTTTGTTACCCCCTATATGGCTGGTTTTATTTATTTGGCATAATTGAGTACCTAATTGCACTTGTTATAGATAAAAGTTGTCACCGCCTTTATCACTGTTTTATATGTTTTGGTATAATTAATTCCTGAAATAAATTAATTGGATAATAATGACAATTTATATATTATAAAAAGTGAGATTTCTATATTTAAAATATTAAAAGTGGATCCCCTAACCCTTGATATTTTATTTTATTGTTGCAGTCCAATTTAAAATTCTCCAATAACTTCAAACAAATCAAGCCTTTTCATTTTTACTTAAATTATTATTTTATTTTACTAAATCTATTCCATATGGATCGACCCCGAACTTACCAGGTTATTTTATTACTGAACTACTGAGCCTATGGGGGTGATCAGTGCCCCTTAGGCTTATCTAAGCGAACCCAGGTTGCTAAAGTTGAGGGGACAACACCAAACTGGTGGTTTGAAAATCATAAGCATATACTTATAATTTTTTTCTAAAACATAAACTAAAAGTCATGAAATCATTCTGAAAATCATAAATCGTAAACGTGAACATTGAAAACCAAATTCTGCAATCTAACATGCATGATACAATAATAATATAAATTTAACATGAAAAAATATGATGATAATATAATTCTGAATGCACAGCTAACATGAACTGAATATTGAAACTGGATACACAACTAAGGGCATAGAATGAAAACATATATGATTACTGAAAACAAGAATAAACATATAACATGAATTGAAATAGCAAACTGAAAGCATAAATGATAGTTACATCTTCAACACAATGGATGATTTCATGAAATACATATAGAATCAAATAAATCTTAATTAACTAAGAAGCATAAAGAGAAATGGAAAGGAAATATCCACTTACAGACTACGGCCATCACTAACGTGCCTGAATCCTACTGGAGGACTCATGCAGGGAATCTAATTGAATCTTGTGTTCAAGTATGGTTAGCATACTCGAACGATAAGAATACTGAACATAATTCATGAATGTCATGAATGCATGAACATCATGCTGACATTAATGGCATGATAACTTATGATGTTTACTTAACATTCGATTCTATATTGACATGCTGCTTAGCTTGATTAAACTGTTAATGCTACACGACATGCTTATGACGTAATATATTGGATTCATGCAATGATATGCTCGTGACAATACTGATAGGACATTTCAACGTAGTCGATTCAGATACTTAAGTGCCCAATACTATCTATTAAACAACATGTCTAGTTTGGCCTTAACATTTTAGCCAACCATTCGGCCAAGAATAAAGGGCACACACCCATGCATATTAATATTACATGATACACTTACTCATGCTATCATCATGCCCCACACATACACAACACAAGCCAACATCAAGCTTTCATTTACTAAAATGTATTCGACCAAGCCTCACTATTAAGGCTTCATGCATTTCAACATCGATCTAAGCATAATTCATATCACAACATAATCATGAACATGATACCAAATCACCATTAACATAACACAATAAGCCTTCAATATTAAAGACCATTCGGCCAAGGGGCATTATTTAAAACCTTTAAATTTTCAACTTAAATCAATATAAAATCATGCCTAAACATTATCCTAAGCATGAATCATAACAAATTATCATCAGAATCATGAAATAAAACTCTCTAACACGTGTACACCATTCGACCAAGACACTAGTTTTACCACTTTTGAATTTTCTCAACACAACATACTAACACATCATTTTTGGCGTAAATCATCACCAATAAACATAAAAATAACAAAAAACAACTCCCCAACACAAGCTTATAATTTCGGCCAAAGTACCCCATTTAGGGAAAATTGGGCATTTCAATATAATAATGCTTAATACATGTTATTACTATCATAAAATGCATGATTTTGCATGCTAGCAACTCATTCAAAGTTAAATGCATAAATTTGATTTCTAGGGTTCATCAAGTGTGAATTCTAGGGGCTAAAAATCATGCCCAAATATGAAAATAAGAGTGGGAATGAAGAATTGAAGCTTACCATGCTTGGAAGTGAACTTAAAGTCATCAAATTTGCATGAGAAACTTGGAAGCATTTGAAGATAAAAAATGGCGTAATGGAGCTTTCTAATTTCATGAGTCTCTTCTTGTTTTTGAGAGATAATGAATTTAGTTTCTATTTATAGAAAAGGAGCTAATTTTAGTTGGCAAAGAGCGGCTAAGATTGAGCCAAATGGCAAAATCATAAGGGCAGCCACATATTTTACTGTTCATCCGAGAATGGTCTATAATTTGGTCTACGTTCTGTTCCAAATTTAGGAAAATGGTCAACGTGAAAATTGTATATTTCGATCTTAGCTTTTCGACATTATAAAGATAAAAAAAATTAGACATCGCATGAAAAATTTACGGCCAAAATACTAAAAAGTACTTATGACTCTGCTAAGTTAAAAAAGAGTGTTGAAACCAAATATTTATCCCGAACCTCCGTGCAGATTTTCTGAGGTACGAAACCTATTTATACATGTTTATATGAATAATAGCATATCATGTGATGATCTACTGTACTGCACATGTTATGACTAACCGAGATGTTACAAATTCAATCCATAAGGTCATGAAAATAAGTACTTAATCTCGGACTATTCACAAAGACTGTAACTCAGACTAATTTGATTCAAAGTTTAATATCTCCTTACACAAAAATTATTTTATAAAACTGTTTTATAGGGGTCTTGGTAAGATATAAAACTACAACTTTCATGTCTTATACTTTCCCTAATTCACATTCTAAAGCCACGAAATATTGGATGTAATATTCTATTCATAAAATATTATCATCTAAAGCATCAAACTCCATCCTACTTCTTTTGTTCATGACAAATAAACCCAAATAAGTTTAATTTCTTAAATAATACAAAAACTCAACCCTCATACATATATAAAGATTCGGCCATGGCCTCCTTTTTGGGGAAAATTGGGTATTTCATCACCTAATACCTAATCCATACTTAATACATCTAGAAATGCACGATAATGCATGCTAACAACTCTATCAAATTTAAAATACAAAAATTAAATTCCAGGGTTCTTGGAGGTGCGAATTAGGGGCTAGAAAATCATGCTTAAATCTGAAAAGAAAAAAATGAGAGGGAAAGAGAAATATAAGCTTACCATGCTTAGAAGTAGACTAGAAACCATCAAATTGGCTCGAGAAAATGGAAACAAATCAAGAAGCAAATCAAATGGCATGTGGACTCTCTAAATTTCGTTAGTTTCTTTATTTTTGGGAGATGATGAATGGTAGTTGCTATTTACAACAAAAGGGCTGATTTTAGTTGGCAATGAGGGGCTTAGATTGTGCCATATGTTCAAATTAAAAAAAAAAGTCTCGAATTTCACTGTTCATATGAGAAAAATATAATTTTTGACTAGTTTCTAGTCCACATTTGAGAAAATGGTAAACATGGAAGTTATAAATCTCGGTCTAATTTTTTCAACGGTATAAAGATCAAAAAAATTGGATATCGTATCAAAATGTTATGGCCAAAGAACTGAATATTACCTGAAACTGTTAAACTAAAAGAAAGTGTTGAAATTGAAAATTTATCCTGAGTCTCTAGTCGATTTTATAATGTACGATTTATCCCGAGTCTCTAGTTGATTTTATAATGTACGAAACCTATTTATACATGATTATATTAATATTAACTTTTCATGCATGATGAATTATTTTACTGAACATGTTGTGACTGCAAGGTGTTACATCCCAACTTAATTATTTTCTTTCCCTACAGTTTTTGTACCAGTGTCTTGTTTTATCAAGGCTGGAAGCTACCTAATCCGAATAACATGATTATATGATTAATAACATGTCATGCTGTTGGAGTTGGAGCTTGGTGCGCCAATCCGAATAATGTATTATACATTATATTTATTTATTTATTAATAAAATAAATACATTTTCATTTCAACTTTTTTAATGATAATTATTATGTCATAATGCATATTAGTTTGATATATAAATATGCTAGGAATGACTTCGACCTTAGAATAGTCATGTAGTAATACTGGACATTGGGTGGTACGACATTGGGATAATATTACTATTATAAACTAATTTTAAGGTAAATATTCCTAGTCGTTAGTTTTGGAATACAATTGAATTCCTATAACCTAGATGACTAGCACATGTCATATATTGAAATTGGAGTTCCAATGGACCATGAGTAAGGGAAACTTGTATAGACATATGGATATTTGTTATAGCGAATAATGAATGACTGAGTTGATTTATAATAGTTGGAAGTACATGTTGGAATGTATGCCCTAGAGCTACATGTGATGTAAACGGTTTTATTTATTTTGAAATAAAATGATGCATTATTCATTTATAAAAATGTTTGTTTAATTTTCGCATATTATAAATCATCTTGAATACCCTAGATTACTTATGTGCCTTCAGACTTAGTGTATGAATGTCATACATAAGAGGATTTAAGTCTGAAGTTAGTAATCTTAAATAGTCCATAGAGAGCAAACAAAGTGGGTACTTTATTTACGGTTTATCTATAGCTGCGGTCCATTCTATATTTGTATGGTGACCTTGATCCGGGATCGTCCATGTAGAGACATGAGAATGGAGGCACCTTGTATGATGTGATCATATAGGACTGGACTCAGATGGAAATGACATTCTTTTAATATCCGTTGAACAAAGAAAGTCATTTTCGATATAATAGATGGTCATATATGGATTGATCTTAATCTTGAGTGTACTACAAACTCATGCATGGCAGGCTATGTCCTTTGATTTACAAAGGTGAGGTTGGTGTAGCAGTCCCGACCACTAGCTACGTACTTTGGGGGCATGGTCTGTTATGTAGCTGGGAACGTTTTACATAGATATGAAGTTCACTCTTTCTTGCGAGACGTAGATGAGTATCTTTCTTAAGGGTTGATTTGGTGCTTGAACGATTTGAGCGCTCAAGTCTTTCTATTACGAATAGAAAGATTAAAATTCATAATGGTTATGAATAAATCGTTCATTAGAGAATCAATGGTACTTAAGGTAAAAATAATTAAAAGGGGTGTAACAGACATTATGACTCGACTCTAATTACGAGATACTCGTGAAGGGTCAATTCGTATGTAATGACTATATCGATGGACACCGACTTGGTTCGGCTTAATATATCATCTGCGGCAACAAGAGTGCATCTTCGGGTTTTTAGTGGAATAACCCGGAGTTAATAATTCGGAATATTTAATTAAAAGCTTAATTAATATTTCGAGATTATTGGAGCTCGGAACCGCAGGTCCATTTGGTCTCCGTGCTAGCTCAATATACTATAGCGGATTTAGTATAATTGGATAGTCCAATTATATACTCACATATGTATAAATATTATTAATATGATTAATAATATTATAATGTCACACTTTAAACTATATATTAAAAGTTAATATATGGTTTTCATAATTATTTGATAATTAAATACATGTCATTTAATTATATATGATATAATTAAGTAAAGGTTAATTTTGTAAATTCCAAATTTGGGTTTTGGAAACCCTTTGGAATAAATTTGGAAGTTACACATTTAATAGATATTAACCTTTTTTTTTTTGTAACTCATTTTTTCTTTATGGAAAATAAATAATCATGTTACAAATTTTTTTTAATGATATATGCCATTGCCGTTTTTGGCATAAGAGAAAAGGGAAGTTTTGATGGCTTTGGAAGTTATCAAAATTTGAATAGGCAAATGAATCTTTAATTTTGTAATTTATTTTTTCATCATGATAACAATCAATGCATGATATATGTTACAAAATTTAAAGGGAAAATTTTAGCCTTGGCCGATTCTTGCATTAAAGTGGAGGGGAGTGGTTGATTTGTTTTGGAAACAATTTGACCTAAGTATATAAAGAAAATTTTATTTTCTTTTGGTCACTCTCACTCTTGCAAACCCTAGCCACCTTCTTCTTCTTCACCATTCTCTCAAAAGTTTAGAAACTCCATTGAAGAACAAAAGAAGAAAAATAAAATATTAAGTGTGATAAAATCTCTAAATCGTTTAGGGATTTATTTTGTGAGTGTAGCCCATACTACTTTTCGTTGGTTGTGAGACATAGTACGGAAGATCTTTTGGTGTCGAACGAACAAATCTTCATCTCCTCCAATCATCTCTGTTTCACTGCAGAGAGGGTAATTTTCCTCACTGCCGCATCTTGCTATAGGGGGTTTCGGGGTTTCGTTTGTTTTGTTTTTAATTCGGAATTTTGGGAAACACCTTGGGATATTTTAGGGCTATTTTGTGGATGGATTTTGAAAGAAAAATCAGACCTGAAACATCATTAAAGGTCACACAAATTAGGGATTGATTTGGTTGTGGTTCGAGTGTATAACGGGTCCAAAACAGTTTATTATTTCACTGCAGTTCGGGGGCTGTTCGGGGACTATTTTGGGAGCGTTCCGGGGATGAAATTTTGTCCAAAACAGAAGAAAAATTTTAGTAGAGTTGCTGGTTCCATTCGGCAACAAGAGGGGAAGGGCAAAAAAAATTTTCAAGTCCGATCCGTGTGCCTAAGACGTTTCCCGCTGCGTGAGGAAATCGTTTCCTACAATTGGCATCTAGAGAGAGGTTGAAAAGTGTTCTTAACTCTTCTCTTTTTCATTTAAAGTTTCTATTTTTAATATATTTAAATGAGTTATAAATATGATATGCATGTTTAGATGAGTGGGCACAATATAATATTCATATGATAAATGTTTTTGTTATGTGATGAATGGATTTTGCATTTGATTAATGGATTTTGCATTGGTCGTAAATTTTTCCGGCTTTTATTTTTGTAGTCGGTTTTGTTTTTGGGTTGTAAGGCCATAAGACCATTGTTTACATTTGTTGTAATTTTATTTTTCCATGTAAAATTTTAATTTTTGTAATTTGGAGCACCAAAGTCGCAAAAGGAGACCACCACTTTGAAGCGGGATTTGAAGACCAAGAGATGCCTTGGTGAATCTTATGTACTAATTAGATTAGTATAGGAAAAATAAGAGCTCGGTCAATGCAAAATAATTTTTATGTTATATGTATGTTTATTTCAAATTGTTTGAATAACATGTCATATAGCTTAGGGTGCCCACTCTTGCATTTTACATGCCGTAACATGTTTTAGATGCATTATCATTATAGACATAAAAATATGATTTTATGTTATTTAAAGTGTTTAAATTTGAATATGATATGCATGGAAATCAATTAATTAGATTAATTGGATTTATGGTTTAAAATTTGAATTCTAATATATTGGGCTTAATTAGTGCATAATAAATTCCATTGGTATATAACATGGGAACCCGGATATAAATTCCGTAGCCGGATCCGAATGGACGGTAATATGGTCTGCACTCGGGATAAAATTCCACGTACCATTGGATTTTATAACGCACTAAGATTAATTAAATAGTTTAATATAAATCTTGACCATTTTAGGATTCTAAAATTTTAAACTTGTTAGTGTTCTAGTATTTTAAGAGTTAAAATAAAATAGGTCACTAATACCACTCTAATTAAATTTATTTAATTGAGTAATACAATTAGTAGAGACTAATGCAGAATTAGTGATATAATTTTAAGAGTTAAAATTGGATAGGTCACTAATGTTGAACTAGTGTTAATAACAATTATGATTTAGCCGCCATAAGTTTATTCACACTAGTAATTAAAATAAAATATTAGATATTTTATAGATAGAAAACTTTTTTTAAAATAGTGAGTGGGAGAGGGATATACTATAGTATATCCCGGGATCTCCGTTGTTAGTCCAAAAACGTGAGATTTAAAAGGCGTCTCGAGACGGCTTTTCTTTCGTCCCCCTACGTATGGTGTCCATTTTGGGTCAATATCAGGTTTGGGTTCCGAGAGGATAGAGATTCTAGATGTATCTTGTGAACTGACCTACCCTACGGCGGCACTTCACTCGTTAAGTCCAAGAATCCCGAAACAGCGGGTTACACTCACAAAGGAATAATTAACTGTTAATAAAATTCCTTGATCAAATATAACGGTAGTTGTTTAATATAGGAATAAGAGTTATTCCCGCATATATTAAATTGACTGAGATTGTCTCGATCTATCATGTGAGTACTTGACCTACCGTACGACGACACTTACTTGTGGGATGATAGATTTCTGTGGCATAGTAATTCTCTTATATTTCTAATTCATTATTCATGGTTCATGCATCATGTTTAATTTTATGTCATTATTATTTGATGATTTTAATATGCGATGAATGAATGTTAAATGCATGTTTATTTTATTTTTCAGCCATGGTTTCTCCAATTATTTCCATACTCTCAAACGTTAAATTAACGGGAGAAAACTATGTTAAGTGGAAAAGTAACATGAACGCTATCCTGGCCTGTGAAGACCTAAAGTTTGTCCTGATGGAGGAGAGTCCTTCCGAGCCAGCCAGAAATACTGGCCAAGCTGTGCGCGATACCTACCAGAAATGGGTCGCAGCAAATGAGAAAGCCCGCTGCTACTTGCTAGCAGGGATGTCTGAGGTTCATGCTGCAAAGCATGAACCTATGGCTCTAGCATCTCAGATGATGGAGTCATTGCAGGGCATGTTTGGGCAGCCTTCGGAGCATCAATGCCATGAGGCCATGGTCTCAGGGATGACTGCTAGGATGAAGGATGAGACATCAGTCCGAGAGCACGTCTTGAGGATGATGACCTATCTCAACACTGCTAAAACCCATGGAGCTCGTATTGACGAGCGTAGCCAGGTGAACATGATTATGGAAACTCTTCCGAAGAGTTTCCTGCAGTTTAAAAGCAACTATGTTATGAACAAGTTGACTTTTACTTTGACCGAACTGCTTAATGAGCTCATCCATTACGAGTCCATACTTGTGGATCCTCGTAAGTCCGGTGCCGAGGCAAATGTTGCCGAGTCTTCTAAATCTGCAAAGATAAAGAAGAAAAGCACTGGGAAGGCTAAAGGAAAGCCAATGAAGAAGAAGAACAAGAAAGGCTCCAAGGATGCCAAGCCCAAAGGAAAATGTTTCCACTGCAACAAGAATGGGCATTGGAAAAGGAATTGTCCTAAATACCTTGCTGAGCTGAAGGAGAAAAAGGAAACATGTAAATATGATTTACTCGTTGTTGAATCTCTATTAGTGGAGGATGATAAATCAGCTTGGATTATTGATTCTGGAGCCACTAACCATGTTTGTTATTCTTTGCAGCTACTTGATTCATGGAGGGACCTTACTGAAGGTGACTACACCATGAGGGTCAGGACAGGGGATGCCGTTTCAGCAAGAGCAGTGGGAGTTTCTAGTTTAAATTTCATGAATAATAGTTATTTAAATTTGAACAATGTGTTATTCATTCCTGATTTTCGTAGGAATTTGATTTCTGTTTCTAAACTTTTGGATGATGGTTATTCAGTTTATTTTAATAGCAATTTGGTTATTATTGGCAGAAATGGATTAACTATATGCACATGAAACTCAGAAAATAACTTGTATGTGTTAAGACCGTTAACACATAGGTCATTGCTCAACGCTGAAATGTTTAAGGTTGAGAAACCTAAAACTAAACGGCCAAAGATTTCTCACGATGACACATATCTATGGCATCTTAGACTTGGTCATATCAACCTTGACCGGATAGATAGATTGATAAAGAACGGAGCCTTAAACCAGTTAAAGCTCGGGACTTTACCAGTTTGTGAATCCTGTTTAGAAGGAAAAATGACTAAGAGACATTTTACTGGAAAATGTATAAGAGCCAGTCAACCACTTGAGCTAATACATTCGGACGTTTGCGGACCAATGAATGTAAGAGCCCAATGTGGTTATGAATACTTCGTCACATTTATTGACGATTATTCCAGATATGGGTATGTCTACCTAATGCATCACAAATGAGATACTTTTGAAAAGTTCAAAGAGTATTGTGCTGAGGTTGAGAACCAATTAGGTAAGACAATCAAAACTTTACGATCAGATCGTGGATGAGAATACCTCGACATAGATTTCGAGGAATTCTTAGTTGAGCATGGGATAGTATCCCAGCTCACAGCACCTGGAACACTACAGCAAAATAGTGTTCCAGAGAGGAGAAATCAGACCCTACTAGACATGATGAGATCTATGTTTAGTTATAGCTCACTACCTAGTTCATTCTGGGGATATGCACTGCAAACTGCAATGCATATCTTTAATGTAGTTCCAGCTAAGTCTGTTCCTAAGACTCCCTTAGAGTTATGGAATAGTCATAAAACTAGCTTACGATATTTTCGCATATGGGGGTGTCCAACACATGTGCTGAAGAATAAGGCTACAAAGTTGGAGCCACGTTCTCAGGTGTGCCTATTTGTAGGTTATCCTAAGGAGACTATGGGTGAATTCTTCTATAGTCATGATGATAACAAAGTATTTGTATCGACAAATGCTACGTTTATAGAGGAGGACTATATGAAGGAGTTCAAACCACAGAGTAAGGTGTTACTCGATGAGTTACTTGCTGGTTCAACCAGCACACCATCATCAACGACAGTTGACAAATACATAGCACCTTCGACATCTGAAAGTCAGATGTAAGTTTGTCAGAATGATATACCACCTAGACACAGTGGGAGGGTTGTACGACAACCTGATTGCTAACTTGGGGTTAGAGAGGCACAAGTTGTCACATCCAGCGATGGTATAGATGATTCATTGACCTATCATAGTGCAATGGATGATTCTGACAAAGAGGAATGGCTCAAACCCATGAACCTAGAGATGGAGTCCATGTACTCCAACTCAGTCTGGGAACTTGTAGACCAACCTGATGGGGGTGAAACCCATAGGTTGCAAGTAGATCTACAAGAGGAATAGGGGAGCAGGGGAAGGTACAGACCTTCAAGGCTAGGCTAGTGGCCAAGGGTTATACCCAGAAAGAGGGAGTTGACTATGAGGAAACTTTCTCGACAGTAGCCATGCTCAAATATATCCACACTCTTTTATCCATTGCCGCATATTATGACTATGAAATATGGCAAATGGATGTCAAGACTGTATTCTTGAATGGCAATCTTGATGAGAGTATCTATATGATACAACCAGAGGGGTTCATAGCCCAGGGTCAAAAGCAAAAGGTTTGCAAGCTGCAAAGGTCCATTTATGGACTTAAGTAGGCATCTTGATCTTGGAATATAAGATTTGATACCATGATCAAGTCTTATGATTTTGAGCAGAATGTTGATGAGCCTTGTGTATACAAGTGCGTCATTGACGGGAAGATGATTTTCTTATTTTATACGTCGATGATATTTTACTCATTGGGAATGATGTAAAGATATTATCGGACGTGAAAACCTGGCTAGTTATGTTCTTGGGATTCAAATACTTCAGGATCGCAAGAAACGACTATTAGCTATGTCTCAGGCATCCTATATCGACAAGATCCTTGTGCGATTTGGGATGCAGAATTCCAAGAAAGGAAATCTGCCTTATCAGCATGGAATTCATTTGTCAAAGTAACAGTCTCCTAAGACACCTCAAGATATTGAGGAAATGAGACATATCTCATATGCCTCAGCAGTTGGCAGTCTCATGTATGCTATGTTATGAACGAGACTAGACATCTGTTTTGTAGTGGGAGTAGTCAGTAGGTTTCAGTCGAACCCAGGATTGGATCACTGGGTGGCTGTGAAACATATTCTCAAGTATCTTAAAAGAACGAGAGATTATATGCTTGTGTATTCCGGTGAGGATATGATCCTAAGGGAATATACAGATTTTGATTTTCAGACAGATGTTGATTCTAGGAAATCAACATCGGGATCAATGTTTACCCTAGGTGGTGGGGATATAGTATGGCGGAGTATAAAGAAATCTTACATTGCTGACTCCACCATGGAGGCTGAATATGTAGCAGTTTGTGAAGCAGCTAAGGAAGCAGTCTGGCTCCGTAAATTCTTGGGAGATCTGGAAGTTGTTCCAGATATGGATAGACCACTCACACTCTATTACGATAATAGTGGTGCAGTGGAAAATTCCAAAGAACCAAGAAGCCACAAGAGGGGAAAGCATATATAGAGGAAATATCATCTCATCAGGGAGATAGTGCAGAGAGGAGACGTCACCATCACAAAGATTGCATCAGAAAAGAACCTGAATGATCCGTTTACAAAGACCTTGTCGGCTAAAGTGTTTGAAGGTCACCTAGATGGTCTAGGATTACGTGACATGTCTCATTTGCTCTAGTGTAAGTGGGAGATTGTTGGAATGTATGCCCTAGAGCTACATGTGATGTAAACAGTTTTATTTATTTTGAAATAAAATGATAAATTATTCATTTATAAAAATGTTTGTTTAATTTTCGCATATTATAAATCATCTTGAATACCCTAGATTACTTATGTGTCTTCATACTTAGTGTATGAATGTCATACATAAGAGGATTTAAGTCTGAAGTTAGTAATCTTAAATAGTCCATAGAGAGCAAACAAAACGGGTACTTTATTTAGAGTTTATCTATAGCTGCGGTCCATTCTATATTTGCATGGCGACCTTGATCCGGGATCGTCCATATAGAGACATGAGAATGGAGGGACCTTGTATGATGTGATCATATAAGACTGGACTCAGATGAAAATGACATTCTTTTAATATCCGTTGAACAAAGAAAGTCATTTCGATCTAATAGATGGTCATATATGGATTGATCTTAATCCTGAGTGTACTACGAACTTCTGCATGGCAGGCTATATCCTTTGATTTATAAAGGTGAGGTTGGTGTAGCAGTCCCAACCAATAGCTACGTACTTTGGGGGCATGGTCTGTTATGTAGCTGGGAACGTTTTACATAGATATGGAGTTCACTCCTTCTTGCGAGAAGTAGATGAGTATCTTTCTTAAGGGTTGATTCAGTACTTGAACGATTTGAGCGCTCAAGTCTTTCTATTACGAATAGAAAGATTAAAATTCATAATGGTTATGAATAAATCGTTCATTAGAGAATCAATGGTACTTAAGGTAAAAATAATTAGAGGGGTAAAACAAACATTATGATCCGACTCTAATTACGAGATACTCGTGAAGGGTCAATTCGTATGTAATAACTATATCGATGGACACCGACTTGGTTCGGCTTAATATATCATCTGCGGCAACGAGAGTGGAGCTTCGGTGTTTTAGTGGAATAACCCGGAGTTAATAATTCGGAATATTTAATTAAGAGCTTAATTAATATTTCGAGATTATTGGAGCTCGGAACCGCAATCCATTTGGTCCCCGTGCTAGCTCAATATACTATAGCGGATTTAATATAATTGGATAGTCCAATTATATACTCACATATGTATAAATATTATTAATATGATTAATAATATTATAATGTCGCACTTTAAATTATATATTAAAAGTTAATATATGGTTTTCATATTTATTTGAAAATTAAATACATGTCATTTAATTATATATGATATAATTAAGTAAAGGTTAATTTTGTAAATTCCAAATTTGGGTTTTGGAAACCCTTTGGAATAAATTTGGAAGTTACACATTTAATAGATATTAACCTTTTATTTTTGTAACTCATTTTTTCTTTATGGAAAATAAATAATCATGTTACAAATTTTTTTTAATGACATATGCCATTGCCGTTTTTGGCATAAGAGAAAAGGGAAGTTTTGATGGCTTTGGAAGTTATCAAAATTTGAATAGGCAAATGAATCTTTAATTTTTTAATTTATTTTTTGATCATGATAACAATCAATGCATGATATATGTTACTAAATTTAAAGGGAAAATTTTAGCCTTGCCGATTCTTGCATTAAAGTGGAAAGGAGTGGTTGATTTGTTTTGGAAACAATTTGACCTAAGTATATAAAGAAAATTTTATTTTCTTTTGGTCACTCTCACTCTTGCAAACCCTAGCCACCTTCTTCTTCTTCACCATTCTCTCAAAAGTTGAGAAACTCCATTGAAGAACAAAAGAAGAAAAATAAAATATTAAGTGTGATAAAATCTCTAAATCGTTTAGGGATTTATTTTGTGAGTGTAGCCCACACTACTTTTTGTTGGTTGTGAGACATAGTATGGAAGATATTTTGGTGTCGAACGAACAAATCTTCATCTCCTCCAATCATCTTTGTTTCACGGCAGTGAGGGTAATTTTCCTCACTGCCGCATCTTGCTATAAGGGGTTTCGGGGTTTCGTTTAATTTGTTTTTAATTCCGAATTTTGGGAAACACCTTGGGATCTTTTAGGGCTATTTTGTGGCTGGATTTTGAAAGAAAAATCAGACCTGAAACATCATTAAAGGTCACGCAAATTAGGGATTGATTTGGTTGTGGTTCGAGTGTATAACGGGTCCAAAACAGTCCATTACTTCACTGCTGTTCGGGGACTATTTCGGGAGCGTTCCGGGGTTGAAATTTTGGCTGAAACAGAAGAAAAATTTCAGTAGAGTTGCTGGTTCCATTCTTCTACAAGAGGGGAAGGGCAAAAAAAAATTTCAAGTTCAATCCGTGTGCCTAAGACGTTTCCGCTACGCGAGTAAAGCGTTTCCTACAGTACACACCACTGTAAATAGGAATTTCCTCGAATCGAGTAGCATATGTGATTATTTAACTATAGGATATCATTTATTTTGTGTGTGATCCTCCACACTTTGATTCCATATATGTTAGAGACCTTTCATGGTCTGACTGTTAGATGTTCGTTGGATGTGGACCGATGCACTCATTAATCAAGTGTGTATCAAGATAAGATCTGTCAGCCTGTATGTGTACCATAATGGGTTAAATTATCCATGTGAGTAAGTCATGATTCTTAAGACTTTTGCCAAAGCCAATCACTTAGGGTTGATCACATATATATGAGAAATGGTGTTCTGATTAGTTGTAAAAAATTATGGACATATCGACGATTTGAGATGTGCGCCGGTGTAATCTATGTTTCCTAAGAACAACTCAGATAGCCTACAACGAAGGGATTGCTAAACATATGTGATGACTTCGACTTTTGTAGATCAGAAAGGTCGTTCGTGCTTAGAGAGTCTCACAATATGAAGTGTACTCGTTGATCACTTGGGTAGTCGATAATGTTTGATATGAATAATATTTGATATCTTAATTATTAAACAAAGTAATTAAATATTATTGGATAACATTAGTTATTTACTTGAAAAATTGGGATTAATTGGATTAATCCAAAATCACATAAGGGCTTGTTGTAATTTCATAAATATCTCTATCATTATAGGATATTTTGGTAATTATAAAAAATATAATAATATGTGTATTTGGCTTGATTTAATTGGATTAAATCAAAGTGGTAGACAATGAACTAATCAAGTGGTTCCTTCCTTCATTCTAGCGGTCAATACAGAGACTATTGCCTTATGTTGTTGCTGGTCTGAAGGTTGCCTAAACATGTTCTGTAATGACTGCATAACCATTGATGTTGTCGCCATAGGCTCATGTTGTGCCGCAAGAACCTCAGACATGGATGCTATCAAATAGCTATGGGCTTTCTTATTAGCTTTAATCCAATAATTATAGGCATTTCGTGCAGCTCTGCCAGAATTTGGTGCTGGCTCAGGAGGACATTCCTCCATAAGGACAAATTTAAGGTCTTTACAGACCAATATAGCATTCATGTCACTTTTCCATTTAACATAATTATCCACGGTTACTTTTTCTTGTTGTTTGAGAATGAAGATTATTACAGATGCCATGGCTGAAAAAATAATAAATGTGCATTCAACATTCATTCGTCGCATATTAAAATTGTCAAACATTTAGGCATAAAATTAAACATGATGCATGATCAATGTATAATGAATTAGAAACCAAAAAGGATTACTATGCCACGATTATCTATCATCCCACAAATAAGTGCCGCCGTATGGTAGGTCAAGTATTCGCATGATAGACTGAGACATTCTCAAATGATTAATATATCTGAAATAACTCTTATTCCTATATTAATCAACTACTGTTATTTTGATCAATGAAACTTTGATTAACAACTTAATCATTCCTTTGTGAGAGTGACCGATTATTTCAGAACCATTGGACTTAACTAGTGAAGTGCCGCCGTAGGGTATGTCAAATCACCAGATACATCTAGAGTCCATATTCTTTTGGAATCCAAACCTGATATTGACCCAAAAAGGACATCATCCGTAGGGGGACGAAAGCAAAGCTGTCTCGAGGCGCCTATTGAATTCTCACGTTTCTGGATAACAATGGAGATCGCGAGATATATTGTGGTATACCCCTCTCCCACTCATTATTAAAAAGTGTAAGGTTTCTATCTCGCCAGTATTTTATGAATCTTAGATTATGTTCGGCTAAAGTCATAACCTTAATTAATACTAGTTGATGATTTAATGATCTAACCAATTTTAACTCTTAAAATTTTATTAACTAATACCGATTAGTCTGTACTAACCAATTAACTTAATTAAACTAATTTAATCAAGTTGTTATAGTGATCTAATCAATTTTAACTCTTAAATTATTAGTCCACTTATAGGTTTTAAAATTTAGAATTCAACGAACGGACCAAATATCATTAAACCATTTAATCGATAAAAGCACATTATTTATTCCAAATGTACGTGGTATTGTATCCCGAGTGCAGACCATATTACCGTCCATTCGGAACAGGCTATGGAATTTACGTCCGGGTTTCCATCCGATATACCAAGGAAAATAATGTACTCATAAGGTCCATTTGTTTCTAAAACTTGAATTCGTAATTTTTAAACCTTTAAACCAATTAATCTTATTAATCTGTTTACATGCATCTTACATTCTTATTTAACTTTTAAATTTACATAAAATCATATATATGACTTGAATATCATGCATGTCTACATGTTATGGCATATGAAAATGCAAGAGTAGGCACTCTAGGCTATATGACATGTTAATAAACAATTTAAACATTCATATTAACCCAGGTCTGGGCCTGAAAATGTTTGTGTGGAGTTTGATGGGTGTTTGAACGTTTTCAGGCAGTGGAGTTTCGTTCGTGTTGCGTTCTAACGCCTGTCTGAACACTAGAACTTCATTTACTTCGTTCCGGAGCTTCCGGACTTCGTTTTGGTCCTTATTTTTCTACGGACTCGTAATAGAACGTGGTTTTACATACATCTATAAATTACGTTAACCGGGCTCTTATTTTTCTATACTAATCTAATTAGTAAAATAAATCCAATGCATCCATTGGTCTTCAAATCTTGGTCTATTGTATGTTGTTTAGTTCTTCGTGGAATATGTTCGTAATGAGTCCTTCGCGGCATCGGCTCCTCCAAGTTATAAATTGAGTTACAAAATGGACTTATTACAAAGGAAATGAACTTACAATACTTGAAAGAATATGACTTTATGGTCTTACATTCCTAATACTAAAAATAAGAGCGGGAAAATTAACGATCAATGCAAAACAAGATTTCAATATTTCTTCTATGTTTCTATTTCTCTATCTCTATTTACTTCCAATTACTTAGATATCTACCTTATGTATCTTACTCTGCTTCCTAACTTTTATTTTTTTTCATATTTTCCTGAATGGGTACTCATGGGTCTTCACTATCTATAGGAAGTACTTGAAGACTACTGGTTCGAATTTAGGATTATTCTGAGGAGGGAAGGGATATTACTTCTAGGCGCTCTATTATTTGTTCGGGCTTTTCTATTCTCTTGTATATTCCTGGGTATATATCCTCAAAATCTCTCTGCCTTATTCCATCTTCTTACTATTCTTTATCTCTGACTACCTATACTCTTATACACCCTTCTGTACTTCTTATAATTTTCCTTTCTCACTCCCATACTAACTCTTCTTAAAATCCTATTGTCTGTTTCCATAGCTTGTTTATTTTTCTGGTACTAGATCGGTATAACCTCAAGAAGATTTCTTATCTGGTATCTAGAGTGAAATTGTTCTTACAAGGAATACAATTTGAATAATCTAATATGGTTTACTAACATGTCTATGGAGCTTTGATGACGTACTCGAGGATCAGATACTGGATAAGTAGTGCCTCATATACGGGCATCCCGGACATACTGCGTATACAAGACCCCAACACTCTGCCCACTGCAGTCACTGACTCCCTAGACCATGCTCTGATACAATCTTTGTAATATCCCCGATCTGGGAGATGTCACCGGTAGGGGATAGCAGAACTAACCTCATAAGCCTCTGACTTCTTGACTATACTCTTTACTACTAAACCATCTAAATGCAAAGTCATGCACATGGACCATAGCCCAACTCAACAATCATGAAATACTTTTATTACTTATTTATAACTGTGTGCTCAATTATAATTTTCTTTACAACACTTTAATGAACACTTATAATGGCTTATACAACACTAATATATATATGCATGCAACTTTACTTTGACTCTGATTGAACTCTCATGCTCCTGACTTTGAACTGGTGCACTCCCAATCCCTAGTGACTGCATCAGTATCCGTCCTCCTGAGCTCGTTCCCCAAAAAACCTGTAAAATATGAAAACTGGAGTGGGGGTTAGATCGCTATACGATCTAAGTGAGTGGACAAAAACTGAAAACTGTTGTAAAATCTTTTAGCTTCAAAACCATAGTTCCAAGAACATCTTTATGTGAAAACTTGGTTTCTAAAATTTCATCTTTCTGAAAACTGCCTTTGAAACTCTGGTTTATGAAAACTATTTCTGAAAATATGATTTTTTGAAAAAACTATTTATTGAAAATTTGTTCTCTGTGAACTGCTCAGTGTCTGAAAACCTTGACGTATGAGGGCGTTACGTATCGCCGTCCCCCCATACACCTAACTGTAGCCAGCAGTGTAAATCCATGACTTTGGGACGTTACGTATCGCCGTCCCCCAAAGCATGCCACTACTGTCTCTGAAACTGGTGGTCTTGGGGCATTACCTATCGCCGTCCCCCAAGCCACATACTAGAATTGGGGTGCGGATCTATACTAGCACCCAAGCTCTGAACTAGAGTCCAGGTACACAAACCTATGCCGTCATCCTGGCTCTGAAACTAGGATCTAAGGGCGTTACGTATCACCATCCCCCTAGTCCTCTACATGTACACATGTCTCTGTATCTGTCAATTCCATACTATCGCAAGTTACATACTGGGTGAGTTTTTCCCTCATGCCCCGAAAATCATAAAAACTCATACTCTGAATTTTAAAACTGTACAAAATATTTTCTGGGAAACAATTCCTTTCTCAAATATATATTTGCATGAAATGACTGTAAGTAAATCTTCTAACGCCCTAAAGCGTGAAAATATAAGTCTGAAACAACAATAATGAAATAAAAATCAGTTTAGAGGAAAAGTGTCCACTCACTGTTTTCTTCTTTTCTTTTATTTTCCTTTTTTTTTATTTGTGAATAGTTAGCCCTTATATAGTGGGGGTGTTTGATATTTGGAAAGTTGGGGAAAAGTGTAGAAAAATCAGGAAAAATAGAGATTTCTCCATTTAACCCCGAAATCACTATTTATCCGAATTTTGACTTGCATTTTTGACCAGCTTCTGGTCCGAATTTGGGAAAAAGTTCAATGTGGAAGTTGTAGGTCTCAATCTCAGTATTTCGAAGATATAAAATTCATAAAAATCAGAGATCGTATGAAAAAATTACGCCCTAAATACTATGGGCGGTCCAAAGGAAACACGGTACAGTATCGTCCCGGGACTTCGAGAAATTTACTGATTGTTCCCAAAGTCATCTCATGAGTATATTTGAGTCTCAACATAATTTATTTTATATTATCTTCGTCCAACAACACCACAGTACTACAACGTAATAGTAACTAAACTACCGGTCGTTACAGCTGTTGGAAATGGTGATCGAGCACCATTCACTTTTTGTATAAATATTTGATATTTATGCAATATAATATTTATTTTATCATGGTTATTAATTTATTTATATGATAAAAATCTTACTTTTATTTATATATTGTAAACCTAAGAGTTAGATTACTCTAAGAGTTAGAGATTTCAAGTTACACTCGGAACCTTATACGATTTTAGTAAAGGCCTTTCAAACATGGTATTCATATGTCTAAGAATATGTGTCCTAAGACAGATGATGAAGAGGCTAAAATGTTTAGCCAGCCTTATGCTTCCGCTGTTGGTAGCATAATATATGTCATGTTATGTACTAAACATGATATCAGCATGACTGTAAGTGTTACAAATCGTTATCAGTCTGATCCAGGTCAGGACCATTGGATGGCTGTGAAACATATCCTGAAATACCTTTAGGGTACAAAGGATAAGTTTCTCATTTATGGAGAAAATGACTTACAAATTGAGAGGTTACACGGATTCAGATTTTCAATCTGATCCAGATGATAGAAAATCTACATCTGGGTTTGTGTTTTCTCTTAACGGTGGTGCCATTATAGTTTGTAAAGTACGAACTGGAGAAAATGTAGCAGATCCACTTACTAAAGTCTTAACTCCCAAGGTGTTTGAGAAACACATGGAGTCCATGAGTATTAGATACCATCGTGAATGGCACTAGATCAAGTGGGAGTGTGGAAATGGTGATCGAGCACTATTCACTTTTTGTATGAATATTTGATATTTATGCAATATAATATTTATTTTATCATGGTTTATTTATTTTTTATATGGTTAAAAATCTACTTTTATTTATATATTGTAAATCTAAGAGTTAGAGATTTCGAGTTACACTCGGAATCTTATACGATTTCAGTAAAGGCCCGAGAGTTACAACATATGGTGATATAGTTGCAAGAGTTACAAATGGTGTTGAGAAATATCACGCATTCTCTCGAATATAAATTATCCTGGTCTAGATATATTGACATGGGTCGATCATTATATTGGTAAGACTAATGCATTGTCTATATATGTAATGGACATATGGTTTGTCTCAACAGACTGTGAGCTTAGCGGAAGTTCGTATATAAATACAGATTTTCATTAGTTGAATGAGTATTGAACAAACTCATAAAAGATGACTAATAAATATTCCATAAAATTGTCAATAGTTATCCTTTCGAGTTGAGTAGTTATTGTGGTCATTTGACTTGAGACACCACGGTGATCTTGTGAGTGATCCTCTATGCCTGATACCATGCATGTCAGAGACCTTTCATGGTCTGGCCTCTGGATGATTGTTAGGTATAGACCGATGCTCACGAAAATCGGTGTGTGTTAAGATGAGGATTCGTAAGTCCATATGGTTGGATTATGTTTCCAAAAAATTTCAAAGTATATTCCGGAAATCTTTTGGCGAAAAGTACGTCGAATAAATTATTTCTTTGACATTATAAATAATATTGAAAAGAGTTTTGCATATATTATTTATTACTGGAATATAAGGATGAAACGTTTCATATATTGAGTAGATAAGGTTTTGACAGTATAACTATAACCTTACTCAATTGGAAACGATAATGACGAAGGGATTACACATTAGCGTTTTAACCTCGACTTGTATGGTTCGACGTGTCGCGTTGTTTAGTCATGATTTGTAGGTGGACAAGCCTTCATGAAATATGTATACAAGTATATGAGATATATATGTGTATATATATACGTAACAACCGAACGTGAGCCTAGATAGTTCCATTATATTGAGTTTACTCATTGAGCACTAGGGCGACCTTTCGTCAAATGTTGACAGAGTATTTTTTGGGTTTTTAGGATTAAATTGTTTAATCCGATAATTCATGAGATGAATTAAATTAATTAATTAATTTTATATCAAGGGTTGATATATTTTTATTGTATAATAAATGTAAATTTGATTTACATTAAATTAGTAATTATTTTGTGAATTAATTTAATTGTTAAATTAATATACAATATTAATTACTTAGCTTATACAAATAAAGATTTAAATTAGTTAAAGTAATTAAGTTAAAGTAATTTAATTTGTTTAGTTAAAGTAACTAAATTTATTCATAAAAGTAACTTAGTTTGCTTTATGCTAAAGTTGGTGAGATTAAATTTATGGCATTGGTTAAGTTAAGCTTTTTGAAACATGTGATGTGGAGTAAAGATGCTTTTAAACCATGGTTTAAATTTATGGCTATGGTTGTTTTTCTTTAATTTTATTAATAAAAAAAGAAATTGCTTTGTTTTTTTTTTCCCCTTACTGCCGAGAGAAAGTAACAAATAGAATAAAAGCAAAAGAAATTGGCTTCTTTTTTTGACTCACCCACTGACGACGAAACAAGAAAAAAAAAAAGTAATTTGGTTTTTGGTTGTTCATTGCTTCTCACCTACTGCCGAACAACAACAAGGGAAAGATTTATTTTTTGATTTCCAAAATCAAGCCTAAATCTCACCAAAAATCACCATTATAAATTATCAAGACTATGGAAATTAATCTTTAAGTGTTAAGGATTAATTGTGTTCTTGAAGTTCTTGATTTTTTCCTAGGGTTCAAAAGTTGAATTTGGGGAAAATCTTGGTTGTCATTCTTATGTGATCAAACCACATTTTGATCACCAATACTTATTCTTAAGAAAGCTTAATTTGATGGAGTTTGAAGAAGTTCAAAGTTTGGTGGAATTTGAAGATTTGGAAAAACTTGGATGCAAATATTCAACAAATTGGCAAAGAGTTGAAAGCTTGTTGATACGTTTAAATTTGTCAATTTATTTGTTCAAATTTTGTTGAGAAAAATTGTTATGGAAGTGTTGGATAAATTGGAAGCATGTATGTGAGGATTAGGAGCATTGAAGTGTTGGAAAATCGATATATAGTTGATATGTTAATTTTTTTATGCTTAGAATAATTTTGCAAGAGTTGAAAAATTATTTTGTATGCTTGAATTAATTTTTTCAAATGTTGGAAAATTAATTTTAGTATGTTTGGATTATTTTCAAGTGTTGGACATAATTTTGATGCTTTGATTAATTTGTCAAGAGTTGATAAATATATTAAAGTGTGTTGAAAAATTTTATTTGGCTTATGGTAATTATTCTAATGCATGGAAAATATTTTTAGTGCCTTAGGAAAATTTTAAGTTGATGGAAAAATTTTTAAACCCACTGTTAAGGACTGCCGAATAAAAAATAAAATATATATATATATTTTATTCGCTCGGGATTTGATCTCTGGCGGATTCCGTTGCGCTCGGTCTTGTCCGTTCCTCACACAACAAGTGGTATCAGAGCGATACATGCTTCTAATTGTTCATGTTCCTTACAATTTTTCTCAATATTATAAAATGTCCATGCATACATTTAATTGTGAATTACATGCTTTAGGCATTTTTGGACATGCATACATTTTACATATTTGTATGCATTTGACTTTTGAAAAATCTCTACGCTAGATCATTAAGTGTCATTATTTTAGTTGAAAATATGACATGGTCCAGCTTGTCTATACGGTGGTAGTGAAACCATTGTGATTATTCCCAATATTGCTAAAGCGTGATGGATTGGTTATAATATTTTGTACTATTCCGGTTAAGCATGAGATGAGTCGAATTTAAGAGAAAGTATTATCCAATATTGCTAAAGCGTGAGGTTAATATTAGTATCTTACTTTCGGCGATAGACAAGTTGATCTAAAAATTGAAATATCCAATATTGCTAAAGCGTGAGGATGAGATTCGATTTAGGACCGAATGTAAGAGTTGCATGAGATGAAATTGACAATAATTGTCTACCTTCTCGAATTTATAATGGTCAATATTGCTAAAGCGTGAGACTTGCGTAAATGTCAAGAAGGATCTACTTTGCATTGTGAGATTTAAGAGTTAAATTTTCGTATTCTTGTTTGTAGAGATTATAAAGAATATGTAAAACAATGCGAGGGCACTTTATAGGAAAAGTAAATCCATATTCTATTTAGTGTTTTATTATGATATTTAAATATTAATTTCTGCTTTATTTTATCCTTGTGTAGACAGAATGTCTGTGTCGAACCTGCTTTCGCGTATACTTGATACGCATAAGCTCCAGGGTGCTTTTTTGGCTCATGAATCTCCGGATTCTCTGCCAAGCGGAGCAACTAGAATACGTTCTTGATCGTCCAATGCCCGCAAGGGTTTCAGATGATACTTCACATGAAGAACGTAAGACGTTCAAGAGATGGAAGGATGATGATCGGAAAGTCCGGTCATACATCTTGGGATCAATGGTACCGGAACTACAGAGGAAGTAAATGTTGATGCTTGATTTCGGATCCATCTTGTTACATATGAAGGAACTATTCAGTGATCGACCTCAGGTAGAGATATACCGGGTGGCTGTCGAGCTTTTTCACACTTTCCTCCCAGAGGGAAAACCTGTTATCCCACATGTGATGAAGCTAATAGATTGTGTGGAAGAACTCGAAAAGATGGATATTCCTATTGACAATCGCCTCGGGAATAGTGTGATTCTCGTATCTCTTCCCAAGTCTTTCAAGGACTTTATCGTTAACTTTAACATGCATAAGATGCTTCCTACCTATTCTGAGTCGCACAATATGTTTCTGACAGCTCAAGATGACATGAATAAGAATAGTTCTGCATTCATGATCACTGGTGCTTCTTCTTCTGGACCTTCTCAGGCTTCTCAAAAGCCGGCTGGGAAGAAACAAAAAAAGAAGAAGAAAGTTAAAAGTAAAGGTCCAAAGGTTGCTTCCGCAGGGGTTTCTAAACCGAAGGTGAAGACATATGTTGCAAAAGGAAAATATTTTCACTGCGACATGCTTGGACATTGGAAACACAACTGTGCAAAAATATTTAGCTTCTTTGAAGAAAGCGCCCTCAGGATCTGAGAGAAACTAGAAGACTAAAGCCGGGAGAGATCCAATTGCGAGTAGGAAATAAAGATTCTCTACAAGTTGAAGCAGTAGGATTTTTGTGTTTGACACTCTCAGATGAATTTAATATTCGACTTAATAACTGTTATTTTGTGCCGAATATGATACGACAAATCATCTCACTTCCTGTACTTGACAGCGAAGGATTTCATATAAATATTAAAGATGATCTTTTGAATTTATATGATAATATGAATGTCTTGCTTGTTTCATGTCCCATGGTTGATGGTCATTACATTCTTACCAAAAGTCGTGATGTTTTTTAATATAGAGAAATCTAAAAGGAAAAGATCGGGTGAAATAAATAACACAGAACTTTGGCATATGAGATTATGTTATATAGGCATAAAACGCCTAACCAAACTAGTTAAGGATGGTGTGATATCGGATCTAACCATAGAACCTTTACCAGTTTGTGAATATTGTATTCAAGGTAAAATAACCAAATCCTCATTTAGTGGTGTTGGACACCGTGTTAACGATTCATTGGAACTTGTTCATTCCGATGTATGTGGTCCTATAAATCATACTGCCATGGGTGGGTTTCAATACTTTATAACTTTTATTGATGATTTTTCACGATATGGTTATGTGTTTCTTATGAAACACAAATCGGAAACTTTTGAAAAGTTCAAAGAATACCGATTTGAAGTAGAGAAATAAACCGAAAAACTCTTGAAATGCCTTCGATAAGATCGGGGTGGTGAGTATATGAGCAGTGTGTTCGTGAGTTATTTAAAAGAGAATGGGATTCTCGCTCAGTATGCTCCTCCAGGCACTCCTCAACACAATGGTGTTTCGGAGAGGAGGAATCAAACTTTATTAGATATGGTTCGATCATTGATGAGCTTCACTGATCTACCAATATACTTGTGGGGCCATGCTCTAGACACTGCCGCTCATCTTCTGAACAAAGTTCCAGCGAAAACCGTTCCGACTACTCCGTATGAGTTATGGACTGGAAGGAAACCGAGTCTTAAGTATGTTAAGATTTGGGGTTGTCCTGCCTATGTAAGAGTTGCACATCGGGATAAACTTGCACCTAGAGGGTACAAGTGTCAATTCATTGGATATCCTAAAAATTCCATGGGATATCAGTTCTATGGTCCCGATATCCGAAATATGTTCGTTGCTCGAAATGCAACTTTCTTAGAAATACATTTTGTGTTAGAAAGTTCAGATCATAGAATGATTGATTTAGATGAAGTCAATCAAAGTAACATTGAATCGACGATAGAACTAGAAGTTCACGAAAATGAGATACCTTTGACACAACCATCTCGTAAGTCAGAAATGATATCGCGACCCCTATTAGATATGGGATATCATCTGATGATGCCCTCGATGTTTTTCTTAGTTGAAAAATAAGATCATTTAACCTACAGAGAGGCGATGTTAGACATCGATGCGGAGAAATGGCTGGAAGCTATGAAATCCGAGATTGCCTTAATGCAAGAGAATCAAGTCTGGGACTTGATTCCGCTTCCCGATGGAATTGTTCATATCGGTTGTAAATGGGTTTACAAGAGGAAACGGGGGCCCAATGGAAATGTTGAAACCTTTAAGGCCCGACTAGTAGCAAAATAATATACTCAGAAATCAGGTATTGATTATAAGGAAACCTTTTCTCTTGTAGCTATGCTTAAGTCAATCAGGATTTTATTAGCTATTGTCGCACACTATGATTATAAAATTGGCAGATGGATGTGAAAATGGCTTTTCTGAATGGAAATCTTGAGGAAGATATCCATATGGAACAACCCGAGGGATTCGCATTCGCCAAAGATCCTAATCTGGTATGTAAGTTTAAAAGGTCTATTTATGGACTTAAACAAGCTTCCCGTAGTTGGAATCTTCATTTTGATGATGTGATCAGATCGTCTGGTTTCATTAAAAACGAAGAGGAATCCTGTGTCTATAAAAAGGTTAGTGGGAGCATGGTAGTCTTCTTAGTGCTTTATGTTGATGATATACTTATTATCGGAAACGATATAGGTATGTTACAATCTGTCAAAGCCTATCTCGGTAAGAATTTCTCCATGAAGGATTTGAAAGAGGCCTATTTTATACTAGGTATAAAGCTTTATAGAGATAGAGCAAGGAGGCTGATAGGACTCTCTCAATCCAAGTACATTGATTTGATCTTAGAAAGGTACAACTTCGTTGACTGTAAGAGAGTCAATGTGTCTTTCAAACATGGTATTCATCTGTCTAAGAAAATGTGTCCTAAGACAGATGATGAAAAGGCTAAAATGCTTAGCCAACCTTATGCTTCCGTTGTTGGTAGCATAATGTATGCCATGTTATGTACTAAACCTGATATCAACATGGCTGTAAGTGTTACAAATGGTTATCAGTCTGATCCGGGTCAGAACCATTGGATGGCTGTGAAACATATCCTGAAATACCTTTAGGGTACAATGGATAAGTTTCTCATTATGGAGAAAATGACTTACAAATTGAGAGGTTACACGAATTCAGATTTTCAATCTGATCCAGATGATAGAAAGTCTACATCTGGGTTTGTGTTTTCTCTCAACGGCGGTGCCATTGTAGTTTGTAAAGTACGAACTGAAGAAAATATAGCAGATCCACTTACTGAAGTCTTAACTCCCAAGGTGTTTGAGAAACACGTGGAGTCCATGGGTATTAAATACCATCGTGAATGGCACTAGATCAAGTGGGAGTGTTGGAAATGGTGATCGAGCACTATTCACTTTTTGTATGAATATTTGATATTTATGCAATATAATATTTATTTTATCATGATTATTTATTTATTTATATGGTAAAAATCTTACTTTTATTTATATATTGTAAATCTAAGAGTTAGAGATTTCGAGTTACACTCGGAATCTTATATGATTTCAGTAAAGGCCCGAGAGTTACAACATATGGTGATATAGTTGCAAGAGTTGCAAATGGTGTTGAAAAATATCACGCATTCTCTCGAATATAAATTATCATGGTCTAGATATATTGACATGGGTCGATCATTATATTGGTAAGACTAATGCATTGTCTATATATGTAATGGACATATGGTTTGTCTCAACAGACTGTGAGCTTAGCGGAAGTTCGTATAGAAATACAGATATTCATTAGTTGAATGAGTATTGAACAAACTCATAAAAGATGACTAATAAATATTCCATAAAACTGTCAATAGTTATCTTTTCGAGTTGAGTAGTTATTGTGGTCATTTGACTTGAGACACCACGGTGATCTTGTGAGTGATCCTCTATGCCTGATACCATGCATGTCAGAGACCTTTCATGGTCTGGCCTCTGGATGACTGTTAGGTATAGACCGATGCTCACGAAGATCGGTGTGTGTTAAGATGAGGATTCGTGAGTCCATATGGTTGGATTATGTTTCCAAAAATTTTCAAAGTATATTCTGGAAATCTTTTGGCGAAAAGTACGTCGAAGAAATTATTTCTTTGACATTATAAATAATATTGAAAAGAGTTTTGCATATATTATTTATTAATGGAATATAAGGATGAAAAGTTTCATATATTGAGTAGATAAGGTTTTGACAGTATAACTATAACCTTACTCAATTGGAAACGATAATGACGAAGGGATTACACATTAGCGTTTTAACCTCGACTTGTATGGTTCGACGTGTCGCGTTGTTTAGTCATGATTTGTAGGTGGACAAGCCTTCATGAAATATGTATACAAGTATATGAGATATATATGTGTATATATATACGTAACAACCGAACGTGAGCCTAGATAGTTCCATTATATTGAGTTTACTCATTGAGCACTAGGGCGACCTTTCGTCAAATGTTGACAGAGTATTTTTTGGGTTTTTAGGATTAAATTGTTTAATCCGATAATTCATGAGATGAATTAATTAATTAATAATTTTATATCAAGGGTTGATATATTTTTATTGTATATAAATGTAAATTTGATTTACATTAAATTAGTAATTATTTTGTGAATTAATTTAATTGTTAAATTAATATACAATATTAATTACTTAGCTTATACAAATAAAGATTTAAATTAGTTAAAGTAATTAAGTTAAAGTAATTTAATTTGTTTAGTTAAAGTAACTAAATTATTCATAAAAGTAACTTAGTTTGCTTTATGCTAAAGTTGGTGAGATTAAATTTATGGCATTGGTTAAGTAAGCTTTTTGAAACATGTGATGTGGAGTAAAGATGCTTTTAAACCATGGTTTAAATTTATGGCTATGGTTGTTTTTCTTTAATTTTATTAATAAAAAAAGAAATTGCTTTGTTTTTTTTTTCCCCTTACTGCCGAGAGAAAGTAACAAATAGAATAAAAGCAAAAGAAATTGGCTTCTTTTTTTGACTCACCCACTGACGAAACCAAGAAAAAAAAAAGTAATTTGGTTTTTGGTTGTTCATTGCTTCTCACCTACTGCCGAACAACAACAAGGGAAAGATTTATTTTTTGATTTCCAAAATCAAGCCTAAATCTCACCAAAAATCACCATTATAAATTATCAAGACTATGGAAATTAATCTTTATGTGTTAAGGATTAATTGTGTTCTTGAAGTTCTTGATTTTTTCCTAGGGTTCAAAAGTTGAATTTGGGGAAAATCTTGGTTGTCATTCTTGAGTGATCAAACCACATTTTGATCACTAATACTTATTCTTAAGAAAGCTTAATTGGTGGAGTTTGAAGTGAAGTTCAAAGTTTGGTGGAATTTAAAGATTTGGAAAAGCTTGGATGCAAATATTCAACAAATTGGCAAAGAGTTGAAAGCTTGTTGGTACATTTAAATTTGTCAATTTATTTGTTCAAATTTTGTTGATTAATTTTGTTAAGAAGAATTGTTATGGAAGTGTTGGATAAATTGGAAGCATGTATGTGAGGATTAGGAGCATTGAGGTGTTGGAAAATCGATATATAGTTGATATGTTAATTTTTGTATGCTTGGAATAATTTTGCAAGAGTTGGAAAATTATTTTGTATGCTTGAATTAATTTTTTCAAATATTGGAAAATTAATTTTAGTATGTTTGGATTATTTTCAAGTGTTGGAAATAATTTTGATGCTTTGATTAATTTGTCAAGAGTTGATAAATATATTAAAGTGTGTTGAAAAATTTTATTTGGCTTATGGTAATTATTCTAATGCATGAAAAATATTTTTAGTGCCTTAGGAAAATTTTAAGTTGATGGAAAAATTTTTAAACCCACTGTTAAGGACTGCCGAATAAAAAAAAAAAAAATATATATATATATATATATATTTTTTATTCGCTCGGGATTTGATCTCGGGCGGATTCCGCTGCGCTCGGTCTTGTCCGTTCCTCACACAACAACAACATAAGTCATATTGAATATGCATTGCATGTTTTAAATTAAAAATTTTACTTTGACCCAGGCATGTTAATTACTTGATTGTCATAAATCTCTCATGATTAGGTTATTACTTTTAAGTGATAGTATTAATAATATTGGAGCATTATTGGATGGTCCCTCTTGTCAATATAGAGATGAATGAGTTCTTATTACTTATGCCCAATACCGTCATTATTGTGAGGGTATAAGTGGTCGAAACTTAGGTCGCTCTGGTAAAATATTAGATGTAGCGTGATGAGTTGACGTAGTCACCCAATACCATCATTATTGTGAAGGTCTACTTACGAAGCTCATTAGTGCATATTGACAAGTATACACCTTGAATACATTTTAATCAAATACCATCATTATAATAAGGATAAGAAACGGTTTAAGACAAAACTTAAGAGTCACATGGATGTGATTGAGTTTTAAGGTCTACCTAATGAGTTTATGAAGACCAATACCGTCATTATTGTGGGGGTGGAGTAAATGTCATGGGATCCACTTCCCATTATGAAATTTAGATTGTCAAATTTCTATTTTCCCGTTAAGGGAGATTACAGAATCATGTAAAGTAGTTGGATGCCACTAATAGATTTAAAATCCTTAATCATATTAGTATTTTTAATATCGAAATGAAATTTTTTTGCTAATGTTTAATTGTTATCTTGTAGATGGCTGCCACAGATCCATTAGCGTAACTTTTGGATTCTAATAAATTGAAAGGAGTCGAGAACTATTTTGAGTGGATATGAACATCCGTTTTGTCCGGGAGTTAGAGTGATTGAGCTATGTGACGCTCAATCCATTGCCTGTAGAAATCAATCCTTATTCAACTCCAGAAGAGATGGGGATTTTTGAAAAATGAAATGATGATAACCTAAAGTGAAATCCTACATTTTATGATTGATGGTTCCAGATTTGCTCAAACAATAAATAGAAGTATCTGATACTTGGAGCATTATAAGAACACTCAAGGAGTAGTTCGAAGCAAATCAAAAAACTGAAATATATCGGAGATCTAAGGAATTATTCCATGGTGCACTCAAGGATTGAGGAGCGGTTAACATTCATATTTTGAACATGATTGACCAAATTCGATATTTGAAACGACAAGACATTATAATCGATTAATGGCTAGGCCGAAATTTGATTCTATCTTCTTTGCCCGGTACTACGCTGCCTTTGTATTAAACTTTTATATGCATTCGATGCAAGCCAGTTATGAAGAACTTCATAACATGTTACGCACGGCGGAGCATGATTTGAATAAATGCAATCTCACTTTGTACCTCTATATTGAAGCAAGCTCTTCAAAGACTTCTAGGAAGTCGAAAAAGATCAAAATGAGAAAGAACAAGATATCAAAGAGAGACTCCAAGATGTACAAAATTGCAAGACGACATGTTGCTTGTGATGCATGTCTACACTGCAATTTTTGGACACTGGAAGAAAGATTTTCCAAAGTTGAAAGAAAAGACAAGACCCTTTGATACACTTTGTATTTTTCTTATTATTGACATCTCATTAGCCTTAAATGCAAATAATGCATGGGTGTTAGACACCAGCAGTCCAACTCATATTTGCAACTCCATGCAGGTCATGGGGGTTAAAAGAAGGCTGAACAAAGTGGAGATCTATATTGGAGTTGACGAGACATTATATGTTAAGGTCATATGAACGATTGTTCTAGATCTCCTTGATGGATATAAATTAATTTTACATGACTGTTATTATGTACCATTTCTTATTAGACAGGTAATATCATTACCGATATTAGATAAAGAAATATATAAAATAAACATTAAAAATTGTGCTTTATGTTTAAATGATAAAAATAACTATTTGATATGTGAATGTTATTTATCTAACGGTCATTATGTTTTGGAAACATATCGAGATATCTTTAATATAGAGGAAAATATAAGTAAAATGTCTGAATTAAATAATACTGAATTATGACATTTGAGATTGAGCTATATAGGTGTTAGAAACCTATCAAAATTAGTTAAAGATGGTTTTATTGATGATCTTATCTTAGATTCTTATCCGATATATTATGCGTATATTCTAGATGTATTTCTTTCATTAGCTCTCAAGAGGTGTGGCTTGGTGGTAAAGAGTTTAGGACTTGTTGTAAGGTCTTGGTTCGAGTCCATAGGTGCATTTCTTTGTAAGAAGTTAGCACAGTCGAGGGTTTTACCTACTCCGCTTAAGTTCGGGTCAGGTGATTTGACAGCGAGATTTCCAACATTTCCAAAAAAATAGTATTTCTTTAATTATTCATATCCAAAATTCAAGCAATTCTTCTCACTTGACACAAATCAACATATTAATTATTTTTCCTTTATTACTTTTATACATAACACACGCAAAAATTAAAAAAAAAAAAAAAAATGGCCTGAACTGCATGCTGCTTGCGCCACCATGCACTATCCACACCAACAAGATCATCACCAATTAATCATGAGAGGTGATTATGGGAGAGCCGATACAGGCAGTCGATTGATGTCCTCAAATTTGACCTAAAATTAATGTCTCTGAATCTAGGAAAACTTCAATTTTTAATATATAATATGATTTTTATATATAAATTTATCACTTATCAATAGAGTTTTCATTTTAAAAACTCGCCTTGAGCTTTATAAAATTAAATTCAACTCAAGACCGTAGGGTCGGCCTGGCCAGCCCACGCATGCGGTGGGTTGGGGCCCAGGATTTGGCCGGCACTAAATTAAATAAAAACAAAAAATTAATATATGAGTTAAGATTTTGTACGAGACACTTTTTGATAAAATTACTATAAATTAAAATTAGGGTTTTAAATTTAAAAAATTTAATAATCATTACAACGCCAAAAAAATCTCTTTTTATCAATAAAACCATATTTTAAAAACTTGTATAAGGTGCTCTATATCTCATGTTGTTTGCCTCGCACAGAAGCAAGCTGTCCAAGAAGATGCCGGCAGCGCTGTCCCCCGGCGTTTGGCTCGGACAGTGCTCATTGTTGCTGCTGCTCTTTGCTCCAAGTTCTCTCCTGCTGCTCTTTTATCTTTATTAATCCATTGCCACTATCTCTCTTAACACTTTATCAATGGATGCAAATTAAAATTTTATTTCCTCGTTCTTGAAAATGGAATGATTTTATAATGGGATTTTAATAAGGGTAAAGATATTTCTATTTTAAAAATTACTTTGAACATTCAAAATTTTAAGATTTTTTATTATAAGAATACCCATATTATAATTTACATTTAAAGACAATTAATATAATTAAATGTAATACTAACATTTTAGACACTCATTTAACTTTATTTTTTTTAACCCTAAAACTAACTTACCTCTTCAACATCAAATCTAATAAACAAATTGACTATTGTTCAGCTATAAATAGGTTCAACTTTTGCATTAGAAGAAAAATACCAAAAAAAAAAAAAAACAAATCAAAAATACAAAAACAAAAATTGTTTCGGTGAAAATCAAGCAATCAGGAAAATGACATGTGGCTAGGCGCAGAGGGCTTCAATGCCTCCTGTCAGGATCGAACTTCAGGGTCCTCGCGTCAGAGTCTGGCTTCGAAGCCCCTAATCAGAGTTTAACTCCAGAACCTCTCATCAAAGTCTGAATTCAAGACCTTCTAGCAAAATGTCCATTTTAGACTCACCCCCTGAAAATGCAAATAAAAGTCACGCGAGGAATTACCTCTAAGTGTCAGCTCCTTAATTACATGAATAAATAAGAAATCAGACAACCAAATAAAGTTCTTTCCATTTCTTGAAGTTGATGGATCGCACAAAATGGGAAAATCCCGAGATTCTGGTGATTGGGCTAGTTGACTAGAAATATTAATGTTCACTACAAGAAAAAAGGCTTTTACTGATACTAAATTAGTGTCAGTAAAGGGTTTTACTGACACTATATAAATGTGTCAGTGTTGCCGCAGCCAGAAATCACTGACACTAGTTTCTAGTGTCAGTGATTCTTAGTGTCAGTAAACGTTAATACTGTAGTATCAGAAAATTATTGACACTATGGTATCAGTAATCTCTCACACTATTTTAGTGTCAGTAAATTATTGACACTATATCATCAGTATTTAGTGATACTATAGTGTCAGTAAATTTTTTGTAATCGTATTATTTCACAATTATTTCTTATTTTTTGTAATTAAATTAATCATAAAATATATATATATATATATATATACCAACTCAATGAAATAAAAAACTAAAAAATTACATTTATATAAAATTCGCAATATAATAGATTAATCGTATTAATCAATTCAACAGTATCACATGATGAATACAAAGACTCCATAGACAATCTTTAAATTAACATATATATATTTCAAAAACTACTCTTAAAGTCCCATCAAAATGTCATGCCCCCACCAAAATTCATGATACTTGTTGAGAAGCCTGCAACAATCCCCCAACAATATGATATCTGGCACAAAATCTGAAATTATAAACCAAATGTTAAGAATTAGATGGACTTCCAAAAAAAATCGATATCTTCATAAATAAAAACATTAAATACATCCAAATAAAAATACAAAATATAACCCTAAGCACTTATTGACAATAACCATACCAACAACCTAAGAGCATGCATATAAAAAACCAAATGGCATCCATAATAACAAGTTGTATCTTTCATACCGCTACATAATCACCAAAACAAACAAATCAATAACACACACACACACAACACACACCACACACACACACACATATATATATATATAGACGGACATAAAACTGAAATAAAAGGATCTCATGAACCAGATTAAGTTTATCAGATGACATGATCTAATACTGTTTCCAAATGCAGGAAGCAAATCAAGATGACAAGATAGTTGTTCATTATGGAATTCCTGGAAACTAAAAGTTCAAAGCTCAAAATGTACTAGAATGTAACATTCCAGGTAATTGCCATAAAAATAGATGAGATAAACATGTTAGATCTCAATATATCAAATACTGCTTCCATAGCATTCATGCTGCACCTCAAAGCACATCAGATGACAGGTGCCATATCCCCCAAAGGTTTCAACAAGTATCAATCAGAACATGGCAAAACTTCATCAGGTAAAAAACTATCTCCAAGTTCATGTCTGACATAGAGAACATCGAGACACTGTTAATAGAATATTTTACATCATGATTGTTTTAACTTTCAAGTCTCAAAGCAATCTTACCCACTAGCAAAACTCACAAATAAAACAAATTAACCCACCAAATTAAACCCATCAGGGCATAAAACTGAAATAAAAGATATGATTCATATTGCTTTCACTGAAGTAAAAAATCTGGGGAAAAAATTCTAAGCTAAAAGTAGAAACAAGAATGTATTAATTTACAGAAAAGAGAAATACCATACTACTTCATTAACTCAACGAACAATAGCTATGTATATATAGCAGGAAAATCCTTGAAACCATGCACTAAGCAAGGCAGATGGTAAACTCTTGCCTAACAATCAATTCGCTCAACTGTAACATACAACACAAGGAATTTGACGAGCGTGGTGGATGGCCAAATATTTTACTACAACTACACTTGTTGCACAGAGGTTTGTCTAAGTTTTCCCTAGCTACTTATACTTTCCCACTCTCTAATTTTGTCTCCAATTCTATGGACAATGGTAATACATCTAACAACAACTGAAAAGTATGGAAAATGTGAGTTCACTATACTCATTTTGCACATTCATCATTATATCTCCTAGTAGTTAAACTTTGCTAGCAACAGAGCATCTCTCAATCCCTAAGGACAATCAACAAACCCAGAGGATATAATTTCCTATGTAGGTGACCCTAAGGGCATTTAAACCTCTGACCTGGATTCTCCATTGTACCCAGCATCGTATATGTTTTCCCAGCTCCCGTGGCACCATAGCAGAACACTGACCCATTCCTTCCCTGCAGAACTGCTTCCACCAGCTCTGCAGTCCTGAAAAGTCAGAAAATAGATTTTATCCTGCTAAAATTATATCCAATGACCAAACTTCAATCCAAGTTTCAGGTAACATCAGGCTTCTATTTCCTTCTTATTACTATCCTCCATTTCATCAGCAACCAATTAAATGGGCTAGCGTAGCCAATTCGTATCTAACATATAGACAATTTTACAAAAATAAATAAATTCTACACATAACCAGTGCCATGTTTTCACACAAAATCACCAGAATGTTTTATGTAGCAAGTTCTAATTGTAGAATAAAAATTAGGTACATAGATTCATAAAATTCAAGTGTTTTCTTATCCCTATTGTCTTAGCTTATGCAATAGTTAAACACTTGACAAAGCATTTAACAACTATGAAAATGGTTTACTTAATTGAAACTCACACAGGGATAGGATTAGCAAATGACAACTAAAACACAAATGTAAATTTAACTTTCCAGGAAACATTCATATCAAAATATGCATCTAAAGATCTGATCTTTTATGCGGAAACAAAAAACCAACTGACAAATATATGCATAAAAATCATCATCAAGTAGATAGAATGATTCAAAGCTAAACACTCACGTTGTGGAATAAACCTCTTGTTGAGTAGTGGAATCTGGAAATGAAGCATCAAAAGTAAAATGCCGCCCACGAAGCCTCTTTAGTCTAAGATAATCATTCTCATTTGCAAACTCAGTCAAATAAACATCCATTTTCTCAGTAACCAAACAGACCAAAATTCAGAAAATGCACCCCAAATAAACAAAACGTAACTCTTTTGAACAAAAAAATTGAAAACATAAACAACCATTTCATCAACATATGAAGAAGTAGAGATGAAAGACAATGAGCGACCTTTGAAATGGATTGGATCGTTAATTTTTCACCGACATCGCCATTCTCCTCTTCCTCCTGATCTTCATCATCTGAACTCCCCTCTTCTTCATCCCCTTCTTCTACATCATCAAATTCATCATCTTCTTCCTCTGAATCAACCTAATTCGTAAATCTTCAATCAACTAACAACACAACAGCATTATAACACCAATCAAAACCGATCAAGGATAGAAAAGAAAAAAGAATTTTACTAACTGTCATCTGGTCATTTTCAGAATCACTCAAGTCTTCAGCATACCTGTCACTCTCCTTTGCTTTTCTTGCTCGCTTCGAAGATAACCCCATTTTGAAACCCTAAATTTCAGAGACCCAAACAAATAGTCAAAATTTCATTGTGATTTGTAAAATGAAAAACCTCAGATTGAGTTTGCAGCATAATTACTACAGGATAATTATAGCTTTTCACTGGAAACTTCAATATTAAGAGAGATTTGATTCAAATTTTTTTCTAACAAGCAAGTAAAACTAAACTCAAGAGACTTACCGATTATAAATTTTAAGATTTAGATTCAAAGTAATTAAGCGTAATTTGAGATTCTATTTGGTTGATTCCTGAATCCCTTCTCGTTCGATATTTAGGGTTTTACAAGACCCTGATTCCCTCTCCCCCTTGCTCGCGCGCACGCAATAAGCCCTAGAAGTGGTGAGGGATTTTCGAAGGTTTGAAACATGGAGGAGGAGGATGTTCGAAGAAGTAGTGGAGAGGGATTTTGGTGGGTTTGATTTGATGAAATTGATTTTGTAAATGGAAAAAATATTTTTGGTAGTTGAAGAAGGCGGTGAAGACAAGGATTTCAAAATTTTTATATTCAATTAGTGGGGAAAAAATTTCGCCACTAAAATTATATATTTTTTTTAATTTTTTACTGATACTAAGGTATCATTAATTACTGACACTAAATTTACTGATACTCTAGTGTCAGTAATATATGCGAAAAACGTCACTTCCGCGAGGTGTTGGTTCGACTCCAGACGACTACGCGTTTTTTTTTTTTTTTATTTCTTACTGATACTATTGTAATAGTAATTACTGACACTAAAATCGCTGATACCATAGTGTCAGTAATTATTGATATTTAAGTGAAAAACACGGAAATAGGCCCATTTACACGTCGTTTCTGACACTTTTAGCCTAGTGTCACTAACCTTAGTGTCAGTAAATGCCTTTTTTCTTGTAGTGGTTGTCAATCAGAGTTTCCTTGTAATGAAAGATTATAAATAATGGAAGAATCTCTAGAGAAAAGGATCAATACTTGACTATTTGAGAGATAATAAGAACTCTTTACTTGTCACCTTTTATCACTTATTTGCTTAATTTTATTGTTTGTGAGATTTCTTGCACAAACAATTGGCGCCATCTACAGGAAAACGAGACGAAAAGCTGTGGCTACAGTTAATTCGATCCTATTCCCTGAGAACATTTTTTTCTGAACTGGAAAAGATCTACTTCTTCCTTCCTCTCGTTTGCTACGTTCTTTTTTGTTGTTTTAGGAATTACTCAATTGAGGAAAATAAAGATGGCCCTAAGAAACAAGGAATCCAGAATCAATGTTTTGGCTGCTCACCATAAGGAAGAAATATCCAACCATCTGATACCTATGATGGAAGTCTCGATGATAAGGAAATAAATGATGAAGCAAATTGAGGAACAGTTGCAGGCCATGAAGAAGCAGTTCCAAGAACATATGCAGGCCATGCAATAAGAGAATCATGAGCTTAAAGCCCATATTCAGGGGGCCGCTCCTTAACAGAATAAGGGAAATGGAAAAGAAGAAGCCGCTGTCAACGACCTTTGAGAAGAGAGGCAACCGGAAGAGAATAACAAAGAGGCCCTGAGAGGTAGCCCCATCAAGATTGATGATAACAAATAGTTCTAGGAACCAAGGCAGAATGTGGAAGGAAGTATAACTTAAGGAGAAAGGCTTGGACGTGAGCCACAATAAAGAAGATATGCGCTAGAAGGAAGAATACGTTGATGAATGTCTAATGCCAGCAATAGCGAAGACGATTGGGGGCATTCGGGTGCAACCCTTACAAACTTGGCTAACTTGGCAATTAGGGGAATGTTTACCTCACCATTCAGGGAATGGATCAAAGAGGAGCTGAAGCCCAGAGATTTCACTTTGCCTAACTTCGACAAGTATACCGGGAAATCAGACTCAATTGCCCATATGATCCAGTTTCAGTAGAGGATCTCTCTGGAAACCACCAATGAAGCCCTGATGTGTAAATTGTTTGTCACCACCTTGACCGGGAACGCCTTCTATTGATTCCTGCAATTTCCAGAGAGGTCCATAGGGATTTTTGAGGATTTGTGACCAAAATTTATTGAGCAGTACCATGGCAATCGCCTTATCGAAGTCACTGTGGGATAATTATGACCCATAACATCACTATTTGTAAAAGACAATGTGGTTTTTGTACAAATTAACTATGTGACAAAGGAAATTGCTATTTTATCATTTTGTAATTGGATTACTTGAATATATATAAATGATAAAAGTCCTTATGATTAGTTCCAGATTAATAAGATATGAGACAATATTAATCCATGAACGATTTAATCATTAAATATCCATAGTCGTAGTATTATCGAGACTGGATATCGATAATGCAGAATAGACTAGTATTACACTTGTGCGTGTTATGTAATCTTAACGGCATAGTTCTCATATATTTAAGTATTGGATACTTATGCAAGTGTGATAGGAGGTTCTGTTAGTCGTTGGATTGGGAACAGCTTCGCTCTAGATAGACCCCTCTGAATCCCATTGGTAGTATTACTATGTGTCTATGGGAATCCGAATCAGGGTAGGTGTATGTGGTCTTAACCTGAGACTTACATCGCTAATACTTGCGACAATCAGTACGCTTTGATTTTGGTCGTCCGGGGCTTTAATAGGTTCTGTGAATGCCTCTTCTGGGTTTACTGAGAATCGTAGTGTATTGGATGTGATGTCAAGATGGAATTATCACTTCAGTCATATGGAGATGATGATCACGCAGGGATACAAAACTAGTACTCTAAAATGCTGCAGCTATCGGGATAGTATGACTAGGTCATGATTATCCGATTACACAGATTGGTTGTTAGTGATCTGATTTATGTTTCGTATGGGGCATACACAATTCCAGCTCTAGGCCTAACATGTGACATCCGATACTGGATCGTAATACACAATACATAGTAGACTATGCTTGATACATATTATATATTCTTCGTTGAATATTTCTGGAGAATTGGGTAGGCACGGTGCTTTGCTAGAAGCCAATCATGTCTTGTAAATCGATAAGAACGTGGTACGGGGTACACACGTGTTCGGATAGTCTGATGATCGTATTTACTGCCAACATATCCAGGGATCTCTTGGGTCACTTCCCAAAGATTCACCGATGATATTTGACTCGAACAGAATTAATCTGGGATTAATTATGAGAGAGAAAATTAATCTGAGATTAATTACGGCAAAAATTTATCTGGGATAAAATTCGAATAGAAGAGAGAATGCGATTAATTTTGAATTAATCGATTAAATAATATATTGGATATATTGATTGAAATCGAATTTCAAAGTGGAATTAAAATTGGATTTTAATTCGGGCGAACGAATTAATTTAGAATTAATTCGTAAGCGACTTTCGTAATAATTTTGCTAGGTGTTATTATTTAATTAAATCGGATTTAATTACGTCGCAACGGAAAATTTGTTTATTCAGAATAAACGAACCCGAGCCAAAAGTGTGTTGTGTAAGTCAACTAGATTTGTAATTAAATGGGTGAGACCCATGACTTACATCAAAAGTCACTATTTGTGATGTTGGTGGTTGAAATAGTAAATGTGGCATTTACTTCTCAAATCTACCACCACTTTTGAAATTCAACACACACTTAATTTCGGTATTACTTTTGAAAAACAAAATATCAACAAAACTCTCTCTTCTCCCTCCTCCATCTATTGCCGTGAGCTTGCTACTCTCCAAGGGAAAACTTTTCTTCATTTTTCTTTCAATCTAGCACTTAAAGAGTTTTGTGATGTGATATGGAAACTCACCATTGGGTTGGATTCATTCAACAAAGCTTGGAGCTTCATCAACATACAAAGAATTTTCGAAATCGCACATCTGTTCAATGTAAGTTTTTTCCGTAAACTCACTTGATCATTCACACACAATATCATGACTTAGAGACCTTGGGCATGTCTAGGACACTTACAGTCACTATAGCGGACATGTAGTTGGAGCAGAGGTATGATGAACCACTTAGACAATACATGCAGAGGTTCGTTGACAAGATGAATGTCGTCAACAACCTAGATTCAAGGCTAGCAACGATCTTCATCATCAATGGCCTAGTCAACAGATCCTATATCCATTATGAGTTCTTGAAGACTACATACGATATGTCCAAGGTATGGACCATGACATATGGTCTGTTGAAATTGATGGAGAACAAGACCAGAATGTCCTAGGCCACTACAGTTGCGATGGTAGACCAAGGCCGGAGTAGTATGATCAATAATGAGTAGGGTCGAGACTCGAGGAAGAAGAGATACAATGCTATAGAAGGAAAATTGAAATGTGTAGAGGCACTGAAGAATGGGAAAGATATGAGTTAGAACCTAAACAGTTGAGGTGGGAAGACGATGGGGTGTTGTACGAGTTCACCCTGCCACAAGAGCAGATCTTCCACAAAGTGAAGAATTATGGTATGTTGAGAGAGCCACAACCAATAAATGTGCTATAAGGGTTCCATGATAAGGGGTTGTATTGTGAATTTCACAGAGACATAAGACACACCACCGCCAGATATAAAAGTTTATTTTGACAGATAAAGGCAATCATGAAGTAATAAATGCTACTAGAATATTTGAAGGGGAAAAGATAGATGAAAGCCAGTGCCCTGCCTTGGGAAGTCAACTACTAGCAGTATCAAAACCAGTGAAGTGGCCTGTAAAGGTCTAAAGTAGGGCCAAACAGCGCCACTGGGGACTGAGGGAACTGACACATGTCTCCTACGTAAGAACGGACATGCCCAAGGAAGGGCATGGGAAGCAAAAGAGACTAGAGCGTCGGATCACAGAAAAGGAAGAACGGATGAGGGCCTTGGGGCTCCAAGTAATTTGTACAGATAAATGGCATGATCATCCACTTGCTAGAAATAGGGACATGGACAGGCTAGGGCTAAAACATTCAAAATCTCTAATATCAGGCTACGTATAGCAAACGCAATCGTATCATATGTCCTGGTAGATGGAGGAAGTTGTTCTAACAACATAATTTGGGAAGCATTGTAGCAGATGAGGATATTCAAAACCTCATTGTTCCCACCGTCAGACATGTGTTCACATTCAAAAATGAAAAAGTAAGGTTGCTGGGGACGATAATGTTGTCGGAATACACCGTCGAAAGGATAGTACCAGTGGATTTTCTGATCATTAATATTATATCTCCATTTAATGTGATTATAGGCAAGAAATGTATTCATATTGTGAAAGGTGTGGTGTCGACTCTGTTAGAGTTGGTGTTTGGAGAGCCAATCCGAATAAATATATTGTACATTATATTTTATAATTTATTAATAAAATAACTACATTTTCATTTCAAACCTTATTAATGGTAATGTCATTATGCATATTAGATTGATATATAAATATTCTAAGTATGGCATCGACCTTAGAACAGTCATGTAGTAATATAGGACACTGGGTGGTCCGATATTGGGATAACATTATTATTATAAACTATTCTTAAAGTAAATATTCATAGTCGTTTGTTTTGGAATATGGTCGAATTCCTATAACCTCGAAGACTAGCACATGTCTTATATTGGAATCCAAAGGTTTAACTCGATGTACCATGAGCTTTAAAAGCTCGTATAGACATGTGGGTATTCGTTGGAGCGAATACTGAATGACTCACATGTGATTCCTAATAATTGAAAGTACACACCACCATCAATAGGAATCTCCTCGAGTCTAGTAGCATATGTGATCATTTGACTATAGGATAACATTGATTTTGTGTGAGATCATTCACACTTAGATGTCATGTATGTATGAAACCTTTCATGGTCTGGCCTCTAGATGTTCGTTGGGTGTGGACTGATGCACTTGTTAATCAAGTGCGTATCAAGATAGGATCCGTCAGTCCATATGTGTACCATAAAAGGGTTTAGGTATCCATGTAAGTAAGTCACGATTCTTAAAACTTTGGCCAAAGTAGATCACTCGCATATATCAAAAATGGTTTCCGATTAGCTGTAAAGAATCGTGGCCATGTTGACATGAGATGTGCGCCTCAGAAAGTTGACAGATGTTTCTTAAGCACAACTCGGATAGCCTACGACGGAGGGATTGATAAACCTATGTGATGACCTCGACTTGTATAGTTCAGAAAGGTCATTTGTGTTCTTCGCGAATTTGGAGGTGGTCGAATTATGTACATACATGCTAGGCTTATATGACAAACGTTTCTGGACTTAGAGAGTCCCATAATTTTTGATAATAAATAATATTCGATATTATATTTATCAACCAAAATAATTAAGTGCTATTGGATAACATTGATTATTTACTTTCATCCAATTGGATTAATCCAAAATCACACAATGACTTTGTTGTAATTTCATAAATATCTCTACCATTGGAGAATATTTTGGTAATTATGAAAATGTAATAATAGGTGTATTTGTCTTGATTTAATTAGATTAAATCAAAGTGGTAGACATTTAACTAATCCATTCGTTAATCTTTGTTTTGCTTTAATTGGATTAAATCAAAGTGGTAGACAAATGTGATTAGTCACACCTAATTTTACATATTGAATTAAGCCTACTTAATATTTGATTAGGACTTTTATTAATTAAAAATTACATAAGTTTTGCTATAAATAGCAAGATTGAGCAATGTTTTAATTAAGCTTGAGAAAACTAAATGCAAACAACAATTAGAGAAATTAGCCTAAGTCAGAGAAGTATTTAGAGAAGCTTTATAAGATCTCCACAATATTTCAACTAGAAGAAATCAAGATTGGATCTTAGAGTAAAGCTTGCTACTATTGGAATTAAGATTGGATCTTGGAGTCAAGCTTGCTAACTTTGGAATTTCTCCACAACATTTCAACAAGGAGAAGTAGATTGATTCTTTTAATCAATCTTGCTAGGTAAGTTTGATCTTCTCCAAAAACTATGTTTTTCATTAGTGAGTTTTCATTAGTGAGACATATAGCGATGAATTATGTATTAGATATATAATAACATAACTTGATGTTGAAATCAGGCTAATTAATTGTGTTATGATACTTTGGAAGTATAAACACAATATGCTTGTAATTAGGTCAAAATATTTATGTTAGACATAGACATAAAATTAGAGTTTGGAACTCTAGATAATACATTGGAGCTAAGGCTGTCATTTTAGAATCATTTGACCACTTTTGGGTGACCTAGAATTATTCATGAGTTATTTCATTATAATATTCTATTTTGGTTTGTAATTTGATTTAAAGAAATGCATATATATATTTAGAATATATATATATTTGTTGTGGTTGGTTTTGAAATTAAAATTATTTTGGGTGATTTTAAAATATGTTTAAGGTTTTTGAAATAAAAAAATAGAATGAGCAACTTCATGCGCACAACAGCAGCTTGCGCATGCATGCGCATGCTACCAATGTGCTCATGCTGCTTGCTTGCTCAAACATCTTGCGCATTAGGTGTGCTAGACCCGATTTTCTCCTGTTTTGATTTTTTCGGATCCTAATTTTCCCTAAACATTGGTAATGGACTATGATATTTCATTAAATTATTTTAAAAATACACCCATGCTAGATATCCACGGGTTAGACCCACTTCCGCTGCACGTGGCACTAATTTGACCCTAGGGGTTCCACATCCGCCCCAACAGAATGGTATCGAGCAGGTCTTAACCACACAACATATATGTTTTGAATATATGCGATATTAATTTTAATTTATTTATGCATAAGTCATTTTGGATATGCATTGTATGTTTTTAAATTAAAATTTTAATTTTTACCCAAGCATGTTAATGACTTGATTGTCATAAATCTCCCATTATTAGGTGATTACTTTATTTTAAGTAATAGTATTAATAATGTTGGAGCATTATAGGAAGGTCCGTCTTGTCAATACATAGATGAATGAGTTTTTACTACTTATGCCCAAGATCGTCATTATTGTGAGGGTATAAGTGCTCGGAACTTAGGTCACTCCGATAAAATATTAGATATAATGTGATGAGTTAACGTAGTCAATCAATACCATCATTATTGTGAGGGTGTACTTACGAAGCTCATTAGTGCACATTGACAAGTATACACCTAGAACACGTCTTAATCCAATACCGTCATTATTGTGAGTATAAGAAACAGTTCATGACCAAGTTAGGAGTCACATGAATGTGACTGACTTTGGAGGTCTACTTAAAGAGTTTATAAAGGCCAAGACCATCAATAATGTGAGGCTAGAGTAAATGTCATGGGATACATTTCCCGCTATGAAATTTTAATCGTCAAATTTCTATTTTTTTGTTACGGGAGATTACGAAATTACGTAAAGTAGTGGGAGGGCACTAATAGATTTAAAAATCAATAATCATATTAGTGTTATTATATTGAAATGAAAAATATACTGCTAGTGTTTATTGTTGTCTTGTAGATGGCTGCCGCAAATCCATTAGCGCGACTTTTGGATTCTAATAAATCGCAAGAAGCCGAGAACTATTTTTGAATGGGAAATGAATATATGCCTTGTATTGGAGGCAAAACAATTGAGGTTTGTTACGCTCAATCCAATGTCTGTCTAAATTATTTCTAATTTGCTTAGTCAGTACACAAATGTACCAAATGTTAGGAGAATTATAAGAAAACTCAAGGAGTTGTTCGAAGCAAATCAAGAAATTGAGATATATCAGAGGTTTAAAGAATTATTCCATCCTACGCTCAATGATGAAGGAGTGGTTAGCATTCATGTTTTGAACATGATTGACCAGACTCGATATATAGAACGACATGACATTCTGATAGGTGAAAGGCTAGGCCAAAATTTTATTTTATCTTATTTACCCGATACATATGTTGGCTTTGCGATGCATTCGATGCAAGCCACATATGAAGAGTTTCACAACATATTACGCTCGGCGGAACATGATTTGAAGAAAGGGAATCTCATTTTGTACCTCCATGGTGGAGCAAGCTCTTCAATGACTTATAGGAAGTCTAATAAGATTAAAATAGGAAATAAGAAGAAAGATTCCAAGAAAAAAACTGCAAGACCGTATGTAGCTCATGATGCATGTCTAAACTGTAAGAAGTCTGCAAACTAGAAGAATGATTGTCCAGAGCTGAAAGGAAAAGGAGGAACCCCATGTACACTTTGTATTTCCTATTATTGACATCTCATTAGCCTTAGATGTAATTAGTGGTTGGGTGTTAGACACCGGTAGTCCAACTCATATTTACAACTTCATGCAAGTCATGAGAGTTAAAATAAGGCTAAACAAAGAGGGGATCCAGCTTAGAGTTGGCAATGGCGAGACATTGGATGTCAAAGTCACATGAACAGTTGTTCTCGACCTCCCTAATGAAAGTAAATTAGATTTACATGACCGTTTATGTACTTTTTTTATCAGACAGATAATATCTTTACTGATATTAGATAGAGAGAGATATAAAATAAACATTAAAGATAATATTTTATGTTTATATGATAAAGACAACTACTTGATATGTGAATGTTCTTTATCTAACAGTCATTATATTTTGGAAACATATAAATATGTCTTTAATATAGAGGAAAATACAAGTAGAAGATCTGAATTAAATAATATTAAATTATGTCATAGATTGGACCACATAGGTGTTAGACGTCTATTAAAATTGGTTAAGGATGATTTGATTAAAAATCTTACCTTAGATCCTTATCCGATTTATGAGTCATGCGTCCAAGGGAAAATGACAAAGGCCCAATTTCCTGGTGTTGGACATTGTGCTGAAGATTTATTGGAACTAATACACAGCGTTGTGTGTGGCCCATTAAATCATGCCGCTCATGATAGTTCAACATATTTCATTATTTGCATGGATGATAAGTCAAGATATGAATATGTCTATTTGGTGAAACATAAATAGAAAACATTTGACAAGTTCACAATATTCTGAAACGAATTAGAAAAATAAACTGGTAAATTCATCAACTGCCTTCAATCAGATTGAGGCGGTGAATTCATGAGTGATGAATTCATAAGTTATTTAAGAGAGAATGAGATTCTCTCCCAATATAGCCCATCAGGAACTCCTCAACACAATGGTGTGTCTGAGCGAAGAAATCGTACTTTATTAGATATGATACTTTTCATGATGAGCTATATAGATCTTCCTTATTACCTTTGGGGTTACGCTTTACTTACTGCTGCCCACACACTTAATAGGGTTCCATCGAAAGTTATTTCTACGACCTTGTATTAGATATGATTTAGTAGAAATCAAAGTCTTATATATTTAAAGATTTGGGGTTGTCATGCATACGTTAGAATTGTGCAGCAGGATAAACTATCATATAAGGGGTATAAATATAGGTTCATTGGATATCCTGAAAATTCTTTGGGATATCAATTCTATGATTCTGAGCAACGAAATATATTTTTTGTTCAGTTTTAGCACTTTTCTTGAAAATGAATTTTTGAGAGAAAATGGAAATTGTAGGGAGATTGAACTCGATGAGTTTGATCCCAACATTAAGGAACCTAAGATAGAATAAGAGATCTAACTAGGTGAAGGATCTACAACACAGGTTCTAAATAAGTCGAATAGAATATCAATGCCTCATGAAAGATTGTTTTTAACATCTGATGTGAGCCTTGATGTTGTGAAATGGATTCTATACATGACAATCAAGTCTGGGACTTAGTTGAACTTCCTGAAAGAGTTAAACCTATTGGTTGTAAATGGGTTTATAAAAGGAATTGAGGGCCTCGATCGAAAAGTGAAAACCTTTAAGGCCCGACTAGTAGCGAAATATTACACTCAACTTCCTGGGATTGACTATGAGGAAACTTTTTCACTAGTAGCCATGCTAAAATCCATTAGGATTCTTTTAACCATTACTGCATATCATGACTATGAGATATGACAGATGGATGTGAAAATCGCTTTCCTAAATGGATTCATCGAGGATGACATCTATATGAAACAACTAGAGGATTTTGTATCCAGTGAGACTTCAAACTTGGTTTGTAAGATCCAAAAGTCTATTTGTGGACTTAAACAGACATCCCAAAGCTAAAATCGTCATTTTGATGAGATAATTCGATTATCTGGATTCATCAAGAATGAGGAAGAACCGTGTGTTTATAAGAAAATTAGTGGGAGCATGCTAGTATTCCTTGTTTTGTATGTAGATGACATATTTATCATTGGAAATGATATAAGATTGATGCAAAGTGTGAAAGCCTACCATTGCAAGAACTTCTCTATGAAAGATATAGGTGAAACTTCCTATATACCGGGTATAAGGCTCTACCGAGATAGAGTTAGGAGGCTTATAGAGTTGTCGCAATCCACGTATATAGATAAAATATTAGAAAGGTACAGTTTTATGAACTAAAAGGCAGTAAATGTACATTTCCATTATGACATACATATTTCGAAGAAAATGGCACCTCAAACTGAGGAAGAAAGAGTTAAGATGTCTAACTTGCCATATGCTTCTTGTATTGGAAGCATTATGTGTGATATGCTATGTACAAAACCTAACATCAGTTTCGGTGTCCTTGTGTGTTAGTGTCCTATACATGCCAAGGATCTCTAAATAATGATTTGTGTGTGAATAAATCAAAAAATTGCGGAAAAGACTTACATTGATCGGTTATGGAATTCAAAATTTCCAACGGATTAGAAGCTCCAAGCCCTCCTTTTGAATTCCAAACTCTTGGGTGAGTTTCCCACTATCCCCTTCTTTGACTCCCAAAATGCTAGCTTTGTCTAAAAATTGAAACAAAATTTTCTCTCTCCAAGAGAAATGAAGAATCGGAAATGAGAGTGGTGAGGGAGAGAGTGAATAGTTTCTTTCAAAAAAAAAATGTGTGTGTTGTGTGTAAAAGTTTAATAAATACTAGCCAACTACATCCATCAATAATAGTGACATGTGATGTAAGTAGTGGGTCCCACCCATTTATGAATTCCAAATTCAAGTTGGCTTACACAACACACTTTAGGCTCGGGTTCGTTTAATCCGATTAAACGAATTTTTCCATATCAAATATATTATTTTAGCCCATTTAAATAAATTAAATAGTAAAATCCAATTTAACTATTAAATTTACTTTACCGATTAATTCCAAATTAATCGCGTTATCTCTTCTAGATGATTAATCCCAGATTAATTCTTACCGAAATTAATCCCAGATTAATTTTCTCTTTCATAAGTAATCCCAGATTAATTCTTGCTGTAATGAGGGCTTATCTTCCCCCCTCCCTCTTAACATTTACCTTTTGTGTCTCCCCTAAAATTCCTAATAATTACCCTCTTCCTTCACCAAAATTCTATTTTCAATTTCAATAAACCATATATATCTAATTTTTTTATTATTGATATATAAAGATATTTATATATTTAATATATATATATATATATATATATATATAAGATTAAATATATTTATATAATATATATATTATAAATATATATTTTATATATATATATATAGTAATATATATATATATATATATATTTTGATTAATTTAAAAAAAAAAAAGGCTTTGGCTGCAGCAATTCGCCCCTCTTTTTTTTTCTTTTAATTTTTTTAAAATATATTTTATAATTTAATTATTATAAAAATATTCTTAATATTTATTTGAAAATAGTACAAATAACAACATAAAAAGTTACACTTAAAAATATAAAACATAAATTCTAATCTATGTTGCCTCCAAAGTCTCCTCCTGGCGCACTTGGTGATATACCCAATACTTCGTACCATAATTGATTACGAATCATATAACGAGTGGCCCATTCTTTAGCTTCATACGATGAATGTTCCCACCACCACATTGGGATGGGTGGTACAGGGTAATGAGGGTGTAAAAAAACTTGCACAAAGTGTCTGCCAACATGAGCAATAGCTATTTCTTGACGCTCTTGCTCTGGAACTGCAGGGGACCTTAATGGCAAGTGAGTAAAACAACTCCAAACATTCTCAGCAAATGTATGCAGTACAATATTGTACCTCGAAGCGATGACAATTCCTAAACTCATTGAGTCCATCCAATGTACCTCTGGTGCCGGCGACTGGAAAAATGCAGTAAGTGTAATAGATTGTCAGCCCATCCGTTTGATGGATAAAGTCGATCATATAAATCTTTATTTTGTTGAATCTCTTCAATAAGGTCGCATCGTACTTGACCCCAACCTTCTTCGCCATACCCGATTAGTGCAGCTATTGCTCTGAATCCACAATGACCATCAGCTTGAACGTCAATAGTGTGAGAAATATAACGTTGATATGCCACAGGTAATTTCTGAATATAAGTATCACAAATCGGTGGAAGTTGAGACTGGTCATGAGTTGATCGCCTCCCACGACCTCCTCTTCCTAGAGTCGGTACAGTTGGTTGAGTGACCCTAGATCCTGAAGTGGAAGCATATCCAAAAGAAGGTATGCGACGTTTGCTTTGCTCATCTCTCTCTGCCTGTAGGTCGACCTCTATGTTCAGTGTTGTACGAAGGGACTCGAACTGTGCTTTGAGATGGATCTGCCATATCGAGAAACTTGTCTATCATATGCTCTCGCATACATGGATCCATCTCATGTAATAATTCAACAACGTTTGATATCCTGTCAGGTCGTGCTGCATTATAATTGAACTGGTGTACGTGCATTGATAACCTTCTCCAATGTGCGTCAACACTTTCTATCGAAATTGGGATGGAAAGATGAAGACAATATGCAATATCGTGCATACATGGCAATCCATATATTATTTTGAACGAGCAGTTGCACATGCCGGCTAGTTGGTGACATGTTTCATCAACACATTTCAGCTGATCATAAATAAACTCCATCGCCTCTAATGAAATCCGACACCTTATTTCATTAAAAATCTCCACACGCAAATGTGTATGTCGTGGAATGTTCAGAGATTTCTCGAATGACTTTTGAATTTCCCCAAACTGATTTCTCAACATCTTGTGTATTTTTTCAAAAGATAATTGTAGGGATGACATGGTATTTCCCAAATATAATTTCAGTCTCGAATGTGCAGACTCTGCCCTGTAATTTAAAAAATATTGTATTTTTCATTAGTGAAAATTACAATAATGATCAATAATTTAAATAGTAAAAAAAAAATATTGTACCTCTGACTTGAATTGCTTCCCAGGTGCATACATGTATCAATCCATGCTGAAACAAATCGGTCTCTGTAAGGGTGTAACCATGTCTCCCAAAGGTAATTTATAGCACCATTGAATTGTCTAAACTCTTCGCGCATCACCTCCCATTTCTGTTGGTAAGACCATTGTGTTGATGAATTAATAAGGGAGTGCCATGATGAATAAAAGTGTTTCCATTGTATACCAAGCATAGGACTACATTTCTTCATTACGCACTGATTTATGTGCCAAATACAAAGAATGTGACGAGCCATGGGAAAACATGTTTCAATGGCTTTAATAAGCCCCAAATCCCGATCTGAAACAAAAACTGATGGCAATGATGCTCCTTTTTCAACCATCCATTTCTTCAAGATTGATAATGCCCATGTTAGTTGCCCAGCCGTCTCATTACTAAGATATGCGAACATAAGCGAGTAAGTTCGCATTGTGGATGTGATACCAACAACCTCCAATAGTGGTATCCGATACTCGTTGGTCTTGTATGTTGCATCAATGATTAACACAGAAGGAAAGTTAACAGACAGCTCTAAGCTTTTTGGATGAACCCAAAGAATATCTGTAATTTCATTGGTGTCTGGATTTGTAAGGTAATCATGAAGATAATTTTTCTTAATCAATTGATCCAAAACATATTGAATAGCAGTTAGACCACCCCGTTTTGCTTCTTTATTTCTGGAAATAGCATTGTAAATGCTTCTGATGTCCGTACTATTTGACGGGTCTCTTTCCTTTAAAACACTAAGAATTTCACGAGGTGCGGTGCTGTTGGCCATATCAAGCACAAATTGTTTCTCTAACGGTTTTAGCCTAGACGGATATTCATGGCCATCAAGATATTCTGCAACTTGATGGTTATGGAAACCACATGTAACCTTTAATCCCCACATAATACCGTCTGGAGGTTTTGGTATACCTCGCAGCTCAAATGGGCATTCACATTTTTTTGTCCCACTATTTTTTACTATGGATTGACCTTCAACAAGATACCGCGGTGGTTTGTACTTTCCTCCTCTTTCACACATAAGATGACACTTTGGCAGCTTGCCGCCTTTCAAATTAGCAGAATTTTTAATCACTATCGCAATATTATTCTCTAGACCAACTCTTTTCGCCCAATTTATCATATCTTCTCTACTTTCAAAGATCTATATACAAAATAATGAAGATATATAAATAACAATATATGTAATTTCTTTCACACTTTAAAAATAAATAACGAATGTACATAATACAAACATAAAAATAACCTGGTCTGTAGTAAATTCAGTTGTATAATCACGACTATTGCTGTAGATGCTTTCCCCACTTCGAACTTCATTCTCGCCTGACCAACTATCTGAAAATGAGCCCAAGTTACAGTTATCCATAATGTTTCCCGAAGATGATAGCTATATTATAAGAAGAGAGAATGATATGTTGAAGGAGAAAAGAGAATGAGATGAGAGAGGCTCAAATGATATTACATTCAAACTTACAAACTACCTCTTTATATAATAAATAAACACAAATAAAACAAATAACTTTAAAAAAAGTAAAAGAAGATATGGATACTGATTTACGAAATTAAATAAGACAAACAACTTTTAATAAAGAAAATAAAATCAAAATCAGAATAAGAATCAACACAACTTTTAATAAATAGATTTTTTAAAAAGTAAAAGAAGATATGGATACTGATTTACGAAATTAAATAAGACAAACAACTTTTAATAAATAAAATATAAAATCAGAATCAGAATAAGAATCACACAAATCTTTTAATAAATAGATTTTTTAAAAAGTAAAAGAAGATATGGATACTGATTTACGAAATTAAATAAGACAAACAACTTTTAATAAATAAAATTAAATCAGAATCAGAATAAAAATCAACACAACTTTTAATAAAATATTTTTAAAAAAAAAAAAAGTAAAAGTAGATATGGATACTGATTTACGAAATTAAATAAGATAAAAAAATTTTAATAAAGAAAATATAAAATCGAAATCGAAATCAGAATCAAAATCAAAATCAAACAACTTTAAATTTAATATATATATATATATATATAATTTTTTTTAAATTATTAAACTTTTTTTTTCGAAATTAAAAAAAATAATATATAATAATTAAAAAAAAAAACAAGGGAGGGGGGACGATTGTTCCCCTCAAAAGGGGAACAATCGCCCTGGACGATCATCGTCCAGGGCTCCAGGCCCCAAGGGGATGATTCCCTTGGGGCCAATTTTTGGTTTTTTTTTTTTTTTTTTTTTTTTTTTTTTTTTATAAATTTCGAAAATAATAAAAAAATTATATTGTTTAAAATTTTTTTTTATACATAAGTAGTTTTAATTAAATTAAAATGAATTAAAAAAATTAAACGAATAGATAAAAAATATGTAATATTTATTAACAAAAAAAAAAAAATAATTAACATTTTATTAATTATTAATAAAATATTTAAATTTTTTAATGTGTCAATTTAAAAAAAGAAAAAGAAAAAAGGAATTGTAAATATTGATAAGGGTTTTTTTGTAAATTTCAAAGGAGAGAGGGGGAGGGGAATGTGTCAGTTGTCAGGGGGGGGGGGGGGGGGGGGAAGATCAATTTTCTGCTGTAATTAATCCAGATTATTTTTCTCTCTCATATTAATCCCAGATTATATTGTTCGAGTCAAATGGTCATCGGTGAATCTTTGGGAAGCGACCCAAGTGATCTCTGGATATGTTGGCAGTAAATACGGTCATCGGACTATCCGAACACGTGCGTATCCGGTTGCGCGTTCTTAACGATTTACAAGACATGGTTGACTTCTAGCAAAGCATCGTGTCTACCCAATTCTCCAGAAATATTCAATGAGGAATATATAATCTGTATCAAACGTAGTATACAATGTATTGCGTAATACGATCCAGTATCGGATGTCACATGCTAGGCTTGAGGCTGGAATTGTGTCTGCCCCGTACGAAGCATATATCGGATCACTAGCAACTAGTCTCTGTAATCGGATAATCATGACCTAGTCATACTATCCCGATAGCTGCAGCATTTAAGAGTACTAGTTCTGTATCCCTGCATGATCATCATCTCCATATGAATGAAGTGATACTTCCATCTTGACATCACACTCAATACACTACGATTCTCAGTATACCCAGAAGAGACGTACACAGAACCTGTTAAAGCTCCGGACGACCAAAACCAAAGTATACTGATTGTCGCAAGTATTAGCGATGCAAGTCTCAAGTTAAGACCACATACACCTACCCTGATTTGGATTCCCATAGACACATAGTCATACTACCAATGTGACTCTGAGGGGTCTATCCAGAGCGAAGCTGTTCTGGGTCCAACGGCTAACAGAACCTCCTATCATACTTGCATAAGTATCCAATACTTAAATATATGAGAAATATATCGTTAAGCTTCAATAACGCGCACAAGTGTAATATTAGCCTATTCTGCATTATCGATGTCCAGTCTCGATAATACTACGACTAGGGATATTTAATGATTCAACCTTTCGTGGATTAATACTGTCTCATATCTTATTAATCTGGTACTAATCATATGGACTTTTATCATTTATATATCCAAGTAATCCAATTACAAAATGATAAAAGAGCAATTTCCTTTGTCACATAGTTAATTTGTACAAAAACACCATGTCTTTTACAAATAGTGATGATATGAGTCATAATTGTCCAACAATCTCCCATTTGGCCTATAACCAATCACTCAAGTGTCCAACCCTGAACTATGTACGGGTCGCTCGCTTATGCTGAGATATCGCTTTCACCAGCGGATATGCAAGGTTATCATTTGATGCGCTTTTTCGATCTTCACATCTCCACGATGTGTGATCTCTCGAATCAGATGAAACCATCGAAGTACATACTTGGATAATTGATGAGACCGTAATTCCTTATCTTGTGTTGTAGCCTAGCTCAGCTGCTAACAGAACTACTCTTAATCCAATTAGTAATTTATAGATCCAAAATGCTTCTTTTGTTGCCTCAGCCGCAACAATGTATTCCGCTTTTGTTTAATCGGCAGCAGTATCTTGCTAGGAAGATTTCCAGCTCACTGCTCCGTTGTTCAAACAAAATATGTACCCTGATTACGACTTACAGTCGTCTTTATCGGTTTGGAAACTTGCATTGGTGAACCCAGTCACCTCAAGTTCTCCTTCCCCATAATCTAAGAAGGCATCCTTAGTTCTTCTAAGATACTTAAGGATGTTCTTAACATCAATCCAGTGACCATCACCTGGATCGGCCTGATTGTGACTACATATGCTCAAAGCGTATGAGACACCAGGTCACGTACATGTTATGGCATACATGATCGACCCGACTGCTTAAGCAAATGGGATCCAATTCATTTAATCTCTCTCATCTTGAGTTTTAGGACACATGTCCTTAGATAGAGAAACGCCATGTGACACACCGGAAGCAGCCCCTCTTGGACTGATCTATGTTGAATCTCTTCAACACTTTGTCAATGTATGAGTTCTCGGAGAGTGCCAACAACTTTTAGATATATCCCAGTAGATTCTTATTCCTAGAATAAAGGTTGCCTCTCCCAAGTATTTCATGGAGAATTTTAATGAAAGCCAAGCTTTCACCGATTTTAATATGGGCATGTCATTGCTAAGAAGCAATACATCATCAACGTATAGGACAATCATTGTCAGTGCAGTCCCACTAACCTTCTTATATACACAAGAATCATCTTCATTTTGAATGAAACCATATGGTAATATGATCTCATCAAAACGTTGGTTCCAAGAACGCAATGCTTGCTTCAATCCATTAATGGATCGATTTAACTTGCAAACCTTATTTACATGTTTTGGCACGACAAAACCGTCAGGATGTTGTATATAAATATCCTCCAAAAGGTTTCCATTAAGGAAAGCGGTTTTGACGTCTATCTGCCATATTTCATAATCAAAATATGCAGCAATAGCAAGCATTATCCGAATGGATTTAATCATGGAAACGGGTAAAAGGTTTCGTCGTAATCGACACAATGTTAATGACGATACCATTTCACTACAAGCCTAGCTTTGTACGTTTGTATGTTGCCATTCATGTCTGTCTTCACCTTGAAGACTCATTTACTACCAATAGGTACAATGCCTTCTGGTACATCAACCAGTGTCCAAACTTGGTTGGTATACATGGAATCCATTTTGGACTGCATGGCATCTTTCCATAAAGCGGAGTCGATACCCTGTATCGCTTCCTCATAAGTAGCTGGTTCGTCTTCCTCAATAAGATTAATATCTACATGAGGTGAGATCAGAAACCCATACCTCTAAGGTTGTTTTCTGACTCTCTCTGACCTACGCGGTTCTTGTGTATTAGAAGATTATGGAAAAGTCTCATTCCTGATGAACTGTTCATGTTCCGTGAGGGGATCAGTGCCAAGAACAGTATCACTTTGATTTTCATTGAGTTTTACTTTCCTCCCACTTGTCACTGCATTTGTGTCTTCCTTTTCAAGGAAAACTGCATGAAGAGCAACAAATACCTTGTTCTCTTGTGGGTTGTGGAAATAATATCCTTTGGTTTCCCTAGGATAACCAATTACAAATAGGATAACCAATTACAAATAGGCACTTATCCGATTTGGGTTCTAGTTTGGTACCATCCAAACATTTAACGTATGTCTAGCATCCTCAAATCTTCAAGAATGAGAAACCCGGTTTCTTTCCTGTTCATATTTCATATGGAGTCTGTCCAACAGACTTTTATGGAACCTTATTCAAATTAAGTATTACACTGTTCAATACGTATCCCAGAAGGAAATTGGTAGCTCAGTGCGACTCATCATTAACCTTACCATTTCCAACAAAGTTCGGTTTCTTCGTTCGAACACACCTTTCATTGAGGTGTTCCGGGAGGAGTCCACTGTGAAAGAATACCATATTTCTTCAATAAAGAAACTCATTGCTTAAGTATTCTCCATCACGGTCCGACCGTAATGTTTTAATACTTTTACCGGTCTGTTTTTCTACTTCGTGTCAAAACTCTTTGAATTTATCAAAAGTTTCGGACTTGTGTTTCATAAGATACACATAACCATAACGCGATGCAACATCCGTAAAGATTATGAAGTATTCATAACCACCTCTAGCCTAGCTATACATGGGCCCACATATGTCACCATGAATGAGGGCTAACAGTTCGGTGGCACGTACACATTTACCGCTAAAAGGCGTTTTAGGCACTTTGCCTAATAAACTAGATTCGCATACATCATATTATTAGGGTCAAATTCGTCCAAGTATCCACTCTTTGAAAGTGTGGATATACGAATCTTGTTAATGTGTGCCAGATAACAATGCCATAGATAAATTTCATCTGTTTTACTCAATTTGAGCCTTTTGTTTGTCATGTTATATGTTGAGATTCATTCATTTATATTCAAAATATAAAGACCATCATTAAAATTTGATGTACATATCAAAATGTTATCCTTATATACAAAACACATAGTGTTCCAGAATACAAAGGTACACCCGCAACGGGTTAAACAAAATACAGAGATGGTGTTCCTAGTCAAACTAGGTACAAAATAACAGTCACCTAATGTAATTACATGCCCCAAGGGCAGATACAATCATAAGTCCCAACGGCCAAAACAGCGACTCTCGTCGCGTTTCTGACTCGTAGGTCTATCTCTCCTGAAGCCAGTATTCTGCTAATCAGCAGATCCTGCACACAAGTACATGTGTGAGTACCACATCCAGAATCAAAAATCCAATTTTTAAAACTAGTAGTGGACGTGTTTATAACAAAAATACCTGAAGCCGGAGCCTTGCCCGTCTTCACTTCCTTCAACTCCGCCTTGTACTCACGGCAGTACGCTTCCGGTGACCCAATTTTCCACAATGTAGGCAGACGTCTTGGGATATGTCCTTAGTCTTCCCAGAAGACTGTGATGATTTAGTCTTGCCCTTTTTCTTCCTTTTCTTCACAACCCCAGAAGCTTTCGGACAAGCCTTGGCCGTCTGGGATGTGGAAGTAAGGTGCGCCTCGTGCTGCTTGCCCTTCAGAAGCTCTGGCTCTGCTTCTTTCAGCATCGCCATTAACTCTCCAAGAGTTTTCTCTTGGTTCATCATGTTATAGTTCATGACGAACCCGCCCCAGCAGTCGGACAGAGACTGTAAGATCAAATCTATTGAAGTCTCGGCCTTGAAGGTTATGCCCAGCTGACCTAGCTGTTCGATGGCAGTAATCATCTGCGACACGTAGTGCTCGACAGATGTACCATCTGACATACGCAAGGGAAAGAGCTTCTTTCGCAATTCATACTTCTGAGATCTAAGATTAAATCTATAAATATCCTTCAATTTCAACATCATACTATAAGGATCCAATCCTTTATTCTGACGAAGAAACTGAGGTGTCATTGTAGAAAGCATGACGGATTGAGCACTAAAGTTATCATCACGATGAGTCTTCCAAAGCTCATGGTCTATTATTTGCTCAACTCCGGGCTCAGGACCGAGAGGTTTCTCTATGACATAGAGTAACTTCTCAGCTCCGAGGACTATCTTGAGGTTCATCTCCCAATCTGGAAAATTGGAGCCGTTAAAGACATTATCGCCCACGATGATGTCACTAACGCTAATCTTTCCAGCCATCTTGATTGCAATAGTCCAATTATCCAATCAACGATTTCGGGTACACTCAAAATGCAATGGTTACTATAGTCCAACTATCTAAACAACTACAAATGGAGTAGTGTCTTGTACAATCTAACTGTTCAAAGAAAGCAATATTTAATATTAGTCTAACTAATATATTTATAACAACGATAAATAAAAATAAAAGAGCGCGTTTAGCGAGTATTAAACGAAATTGTAAATTTAATACTGGCCTCCCACTATTTTTCGGCGAGCCTCTAACCCTCTGTTGAGTACTCGGGAAACCTAGTTTCCTAGTGGGCTAGGATCCCGTTAAATAACACACAACATTGACTTTGGCCAACAAGCTGTATGAAACTTAACTAGGTAGATCTCTAAGATCAATTGGATCTCATCCAATTCCTAGATCCGGTAGGTGGACCTTCAAGTCCTAGATATATATCCAATATATATTTCCTAATATTTTCCTCCGAATCAACTAAACATTGGCTTTGGCTCAACAAGCTTAATAATTCCAGTTAAGCGTGACCGATTGACAGTGGGAAAGCTTCGTAATCCACGTCGATGTACAGAAGTGACCTTGACTTTGGCCAACAAATCACAACTGCCCAAGACATGCGATATGTAACAAAGCTTTCATGGTTCAAACACATCCGCGATGGACAATGATCTTGACTTTGGCCAACAAACCAATGCCAATCTTGGATCTTGAGAAAGAACCACTCAATGGAAGGAAAACGCTTAATATTTAATGAGGGTTTTTCGCATAAATTGGCAACCAATTTATTATTTTTTATTAGGTCTCATCATACACCCTTAAAAATTCATTCTAAAAGCATAATAAGGTGCGAATAAAATTAATAATGATATGCGGATGGAAATATAACAATTTGTTCCTAGAACAAATCTCTCAATTTCCTCTCTCCCGCTAACACTTTATATTCTTCTACCCAATTACATAATATATTAGAGAAACCTCATTTGCATTGAGGTGAATTGGTGAGAAGAGAAATACAAAGAGATAAGGAGGTGAAAGGCTGGACACGTAGGTCCAATTTAATAAATAAGTACCATACTTACAACAATTTCCAAAATTGCCCCCACCCTTCTAATATCCATCCGATATACATGATTCATACAAATACATCAAAGTATTCACACAAATCATGATGTCAATCAATCTAATCCAATTAATTAATCTTTGATTAATGACCATCCAATGTTCATACAACGATTTGATTTGCGCGAGTCCAACTCGTTTAAGAATAAATACTCAAAGTAAGTATTCTTGAATTATATCGAACTATAATTTTTAATCCAATTTTAAATTGTATCCAATACTAATTCATATTTAATTCCAAATTAAATAATTACACTTTTAATAGTGCCTTTTAGACTTGGATTCCAAATCCAATCTAAATGGGTCTCAAAGGCCCAATTAGCATCCAATACTGTTTAATTAAAGTCCAATGGGCTTTCAATTAATTCTTTAGGCATGGGCTTTGGCCATTATGGATCAAACCCAAAATTCCAAGGCCCAAATAGGAATCACCCTATGTCAAAAATCAATTTAGGCTCATTAGGCCTAATTTAAATTTTTCAAAGGCCCAAAAGTCATATTTGGACTTTATGGAAATGGTTTTAGGCCTAATTGGATCCAACCCAATTGTCCAAAACCAAACTTGGCCCAACCAAGCCCATTAGCCCAAATATAACAAATTAGCCCAATCCAATTTAATGACTAATTTATTATTAACATAATATTCCAAGTATCACATTAATTTCAATTAAAGTGTAATTAACACAATTAATCTATTAATCTAATATTTCCAAAACTTTAATTAATCAAATTAATCATGCTTAATATTTAAATTCATGTCCAACACAAATTGAAGCAAAATCAACTCATTCCAACATGCTCAAGCTCACGGCAATAAATGAAATTAACATCCAATTTTGATTTCAATCCAATTAATTCAACAATTAATATTCAATTTCATGCCAATTAACATATCCAATTGTCAAATTCAAAAAAAAAAATCACCATGAACTTATTCTAGGGTGCATTCGGCTAAGAGGTGAATTTTGGTGAAAATTAATCCAATCAATTTTTCTCAAATCCAAAGATGCACAAATCCAATTCATCATCATACAACCACAACCAAACAACCAATTTGGAAAAATTCATACTCCAAGCACAAAATCCCCAAATTAAAGTTTACAAACCCTAGATACAAATCATGGTTAGATGGCTCTGATACCATTGTTAGTGTCATAGACATGCCAAGGATCTCTAAACAATGATTTGTGTGTGAATAAATCAAAATAAGTTGCGGAAAAGACTTACATTGATCGGTTATGGAATTCAAAATTTCCAACGGATGTAGAAGCTCCAAGCCCTCCTTTTGAGTTCCAAACTCTTGGGTGAGTTTCCCTATCACCTTTCTTTGACTCCCAAAGTGCTAGCTTTGTCCAAAAATTGAAACAAAATTTTCTCACCAAGAGAAAGGAAGAATCGGCAATGAGAGTGGTGAGGAAGAGAGTGAATAATTTCTTTCAAAAAAAATGTGTGTGTTGTGTGTAAAAGTTGTAATAAATACTAGCCAACTACATCCATCACTAATAGTGACATGTGATGTAAGTAGTGGGTCCCACCCATTTATGAGTTCCAAATTCAAGTTGGCTTACACAACACACTTTGGCCTCAGGTTCGTTTAATCCGATTAAACGAATTTTCCGTTGCGACGTAATTAAATCCAATTTAATTAAATAATAATGCCTAGCAAAATTATTACGAAAGTCGCTTGCGAATTAATTCCAAATTAATTCGTTCGCTTGAATTAAAATCCAATTTCAATTCTGCATTGAAATCCAATTTCAATTAATATATCCAATATATTATTTTAGCCCAATTAAATAAATTAAATAGTAAAATCCAATTTAACTATTAAATTTACTTTACCGATTAATTCCTAATTAATCACGTTCTCTCTTCTAGATGAATTAATCCCAGATTAATTCTTACCGAAATTAATCCCAGATTAATTTTCTCTTTCATAATTAATCCCAGATTAATTATTGCCGTAATTAATCCCAAATTAATTTTCTCTCTCATAATTAATCCCAAGTTAATACTGTTCGAGTCAATTATCATCGGTGAATCTTTGGGAAGTGACCCAAGAGATCCCTAGATATGTTGGCAGTACATACAGTCATCGGACTATTCGAACACGTGCATACCTGGTACCGCGTTCTTACCGATTTACAAGTCATGGTTGGCTTTTAACAAAGCATCGTGCCTACCCAATTCTCCAGAAATATTCAACGAGGAATATATAATCTGTATCAGGCTTAGTATACAATGTATTGCGTAATACAATCCAGTATCAGATGTCACATGCTAGACCTGGGGTGGAATTGTGTCTGCCCCGTACGAAGCATATATCGGATCAGTAGCAACTAGTCTCTGTAATCGGATAATCATGACCTAATCATACTATCCCAATAGCTGCATCATTTATGAGTACTAGTTTTGTATCCATGTGTGATCATCATCTCCATATGACTGAAGTGATACTTCCAACTTAACATCACACCCAATACACTACGATTCTCAATATACCCAGAAGAGGCGTACACAGAACCTGTTAAAGCTCCGAACGACAAAAACTAAAGTATACTGATTGTCGCAAGTATTAGCGATGCAAGTCTCAAGTTAAGACCACATACATCTATCCTGATTCGGATTCCCATAGACACATAGTCATACTACCAATGGAACTCCGATGGGTTTATCCAGAGCGAAGCTGTTCCCAGGCCAACGGTTAACAGAACCTCCTATCACACTTGCATAAGTATCCAATACTTAAATATATGAGAACTATGTCGTTAAGCTTCCATAACGCGCACAAGTGTAATACTAGCCTATTCCGCATTATCGATGTCCAGTCTCGATAATACTACGACTAGAGATATTTAATGATTAAACCTTTTGTGGATTAATACTGTCCCATATCTTATTAATCCGGTACTAATCATATGGACTTTTATCATTTATATATCCAAGTAATCCAATTATAAAATGATAATAGAGCAATTTCCTTTGTCACATAGTTAATTTGTACAAAAACACCATGCCTTTTACAAATAGTGATGATATGGGTCATAATTGTCCAACAGTGTGACTAGCCGATATCAATCAAATCCAGGTAATGATCATTGGACAACTGTGAAACATATCTTGAAATATCTCAAGGTACTAAGGATACATTTCTCATATATGGAGAAAATGAGCTACAAGTTAAGGGTTATACAGACTCCAATATCCAGGGAGATCCAGATGTTAGAAAATCTACATTCGGATACATATTTACCCTTAATGGTGGTGCAATTAGTTAGAGATGTTCAAAGTAAGGCTCAATAGCTGATTCCACCACTGAGGCGGAATTTATAGCGGCTTCGAAAGCTGCTAAAAAAGCTGTTTGGATTATAAATTTTATCACAGAACTTGGCATTGTGTCTATTATTGTGGATCTGATCCCATTGTATTATGATAATAGCGGAGCCATTGTGGAAGCTAAGGATCCGATGATGCATTCCAAGTCTAAACACGTGAAAAGGAAATATTGCATGATTAGAGAGATTATTGAATGAAAGACATAATGGTCTTGAAAGTTTAAAGACTAGACAACATAGCAGACCTGCTTACTAAGGCCTTACCTCCTAAGTTATTCGATAAACATGTGGAGTAGATGGGACTACAGTACCATCCGAATTGGCACTAAGAAAGTGGGAGTTTGTTGGAGTTGGTTCTTGGAGCGCCAATCCAAATAAATATATTGTACATTATATTTTTTTATTTATTAATAAAATAACTATATTTTCATGTCAAACCTTGTTAATGGTAATGTCATTATGCATATTAGATTGATATATAAATATTTTAAGAATGACATCATTTCGTAATATTGGACACTGAGTGGTCTGACATTGAGATCGTATTACTATTATAAACTATTCTTAAAGTAAATATTCCTAATCGTTGGTTTTAGAATATGGTCGAATTCCTATAACCTAGAAGACCATCTTATATCGTATATTGGAATTGGAGTTCCAATGGTTTAACCTGATGTACCATGAGCTTTGGAAGCTGGTATAGACATGTGGGTATTCATTGGAGCGAGTACGGAATGACTCACAAGTGATTCCTAATAGTTGACAGTACACACCACCTTCAATAGGAATCTCCTCGAGTCGAGTAGCATATGTGATCCTTTGACTATAGGATATCATTGATTTTGTGTGAGATCATCCACACTTAGATGCCATGTATGTCATAAACCTTTCATGGTCTGGCATTTAGATGTCCGTTGGGTGTGCACTGATGCACTCGTTCATCAAGTGCGTATCAAGACAAGATCCGTCGGCCTGTATGTATACCATAAGGGTTTAGGTATCCATGTAAGTAAGTCACGATTCTTAGAACTTTGGCCAAAGTCGATCATCTATGGTGGATCACATATATCAGAAATAGTTTCTAATTAGTTATAAGGAATCGTGGATATATCGACATGAGATGTGTGCCTCCGAAACTTGACGGTGTATTCTATATTTCCTAAGCACATCTCGGATAGCCTACGACAGAGGTATTGGTAAACATATGTGATGACGTCAACTTGTATAGGTCAGAAAGGTCGTTCATGTTCTTCGGGAATTCAGAGATGGCCGAATTGCCTACATATATGCTAGGCTTATATGACGAATATGTCTGGACTTAGAGAGTCCCACAATATGAAGTGTACTCGTTGAGTACTTGGGTAGCCGATAATTTTTGATAATAAATAATATTCGATATTATATTTATCAACCAAAATAATTAAGTAATATTGGATAACATAGATTATTTACTTTCATCCAATTGGATTAATTGGATTAATCCAAAATCACACAAGGGCTTTGTTGTAATTTCATAAATATCTCTACCATTGGAGGATATTTTGGTAATAACAAAAATGTAAGAATATGTGTATTTGCCTTGATTTAATTGGATCAAATCAAAGTGCTGGACATTTAACTAATCCATTTGCTAATCTTTGTCTTGATTTAATTGGATTAAATCAAAGTGATGACAAAGGTGATTAGTCAAACCTAATTTTACATATTGAATTAAGCCTATCTAATATTTGATTAGAACTTTTATTAATTAAAAATTTCATAAGTTTTACTATAAATAGCAAGCTTGAGCAATGTTTTAATTAATCTTGAGAATGCTAAATACAAGCAAGAATTAGATAAATTAGTATAAGTTAAAGAAGTGTTTAGAGTAGCTTTTTAAGATCTCTACAATATTTCAACTAGGAGAAATCAAGATTGGATCTTGGAGTGAAGCTTGCTAGCATTGGAATCCAGATTGGATCTTGGAGTCAAGCTTGCTAAATTTGGAATTTCTCCACAATATTTCAACAAGGAGAAGTAGATTGGATCTTTGAATCAACCTTGCTAGGTAAGTTTGATATTATCCAAAAGCTATGTTTTTCATTAGTGAGTTTTAATTAGTGAGACATATAGTGATGAATTATGTATTAGATACATAATAACATAGCTTGATGTTGAAATTAGGCTAATTAACTGTGTTAGGACGCTTAAGTATAAACATAATATGCTTGTAATTAGGTCAAAATGTTGGTGTTAGACATAAAATTGTTCACGAGTCATTTTATTATGGGATTCTATATGTTTGTTGTAAAATATGTGTTATGGTTGGTTTTGAAATTAAAATTGTTTTGTGTGATTTTAAAATGTGTTTATGAATGAGAAACTTCATGCGCACAATGTCAGTTGTGTGCATGCTGCGCTCCAACGCAGTAGCAACTTGCGCGTGCATGAGTGGCATGCCAATGTGCGCAAGCTACTTACGCATTAGGTGCGCTAGACCCGAATTTATCTCTTTACGATTTTTCCGAACCCCGATTTTTCCCTAAACACTCGTAATGGAATCTGGTATTTCATTGAAATATTTTAAAAATATACCCATACTAGATATCCATGGGTTAGACCCACTTCCGCTGCGCGGGGCATCGATCTCACCCTTAGGGTTCCACATCTGCCCCAATAGACTCTGCATCAAGTGATGATGTGTCAATCCTCGAATGAGTTGTATACCAACGACATCAAATGTGACCCCACCCAAGCCAACCGATGTTATAACATCAGCTTGGAGGAGTATGAAGGATGACATAAGGGGAGATACAGAGGTTCGATGAGACTAGAGAACTAGCATAGTCTGAGAAATAGTAATCAAAGGAATACCTACCATCATACTTAAGGTGTTTGGAGGACGAGTCTGACAAGCCAGAAACCACCATCGACAACTTGGTGGAACTGATTCTAGATGAAGCAGAATCAGAGAAAAATATGTTGGTATGAGCCTTATTGTCGTCAATTGAGAAACAAAGGGTAATGAAGATGCTTAAGAGAAATAATGATGTGTTTGCATGGACACATAAGAACATAATAGGGGTAGACCCAACAGAGTCGGCTCACTGCCTCAACCTGGATCTAAAATTCCCACCAATCAAGCAGAAACAGAGGCGGTTCTCTCGAGAGAGAAACAAGATCATTAGCGGAGAAGTAGATAGGCTTCTGGAAGTAGAGGCCATAGAGCCTTGCAAATACCCTAAATAGATATCAAACGTGGTAGTGGTGGCAAAGACGAATGGGAAATGGAGAGTCTGTATCGACTTCACCAACCTCAATAAGGCATGCCCAAAAGATAGTTACCCTCTACCAAAGATAGACCAGTTAGTCGATGCAACCGTGAGGTATGAAAGAATGAGCTTCTTGGATGCATACTCGGGATACAATTAGATCCAGATGGACGAAAATGATAGAATACATACAACTTTCATCATTGATAGAAGGTTGTTCTTCTACAAGGTGATGTCATTCGGATTAAAGAACGCAGAAGCAACTTATCAGAGGTTGATCAATAAGATGTTCTAGGGTCTACTCGGGCAAATGATAGAAGCCTTCATAGATGACATGGTAATCAAGATGTAACATCCCCGATTCATGAGATGTTATCGGCATGGGATAGACCGTCCTAACCCCATAAGCCTCTGACTCTCTAATCATGAATAAAGATAATACTCTTTTCTCAATTAAAATCTTCCATATAGGACCATCGCCCAACTCATCAATATAAAATATAACTAAATAATTATGACTGTAAACTTAGTAACATTTGCTTATAATAACTATCATGTTACTCAAGAATGATACATGACTTCTGACTGACTCTGACTGGACACACACTCTTTCTAACTTGGACTGATAGACTCCACACCCTAGTGACTGCAACATTATATGTCCTCCCGAGCTCATCCTCCGAGATTACCTGCACAACAATGAAACTGGTAGTGGGGGATTAGACCATTGTACGATCGAAATGAGTGGACGAAATCTGAAATACAATTTATATAATAATATTTGGTTCTAAAACCAAAATTTCAGAAGTAATCTTATATGAAAAGTATTTTTCTGAAAACTTCACTTGGAATCTCTTTATAAAACTTCTCTTTCTGAAATCTGCTTTCTAAAAACCTTTTCTAAAATCTGATCTTTGGAAAATGTTTTCTGGAAATCTGGTATCTGAAAACTGATCTGTATCTGAAAAACTTGACGTATGAGGGCGTTACGTATCGCCGTCCCCCCATACACCTAACTAGAGCCAAGAATGCAAAACCATGACTTTGGGGCGTTACGTATCGTTGTCCCCCAAAGCATGCCACTATTGTCCCTGAAATTTGTGGTCTTGGGGCGTTACGTATCGCCGTCCCCCAAGCCACAGAACTATAACTGGGGGGTGCGAATCTATGCTACCCACCAAGCTCTGAAACTAAGGTCTATGGGCTTTACGTATCGCTGTCCCCCTAGCCCTGAACTAGGATATGGGGGCGTTACGTATCGCTGTCCCCCTAGTCCTCTACATGTGCATATGTTCTCTGTCCGTCAATTCCAAATTGTATCAAGTTACATACTGGCGTGGGTTTTTCCCCCATGCCCCGAAAAACCATAAAACCATGCTCTGAAAACATATCTTAAAACATGTTTTTTCATGAAATTTCTGCAATAAAAATCAACTAAAGCCCTAAAAGCGTAAAGTAAGTCTGATATGTAAAATAACATAATAAAAGTCAACTTTAAAGAAAAGTGTCCACTTACTGTGTTCGAAATATGGCTGGAGCTATACCGCTTCGTCGAAGGAGATCGCAACTCCTGCAATGGTCTAAAGGTGATAACTTGATTAGATTTAAAACTATGAGATAAGTTCTGGAACTCGGCTAAACTACTAAATTCAGGTACGTGATATCGTAACTTGATATATAATATTTTTTCTAAGATGTAATGTGTGCATATGAACTAATACGAGACCCTAAGGGTGGTCTCTAATACACTAGGGTGGAACTGGGGTGGTTTAAACTAATTTTTGAAAATTTTGTGCCAAGCGTCACGACGCAAGGCAGTGTGCGTGGCAACGCGCATCGTCTAGAGGCATGTCCAACTTTTTGCCGTGCGTGTCGTGACGCACGATCCTTTCACGTCGCGACACGTAACAAACTAGAAGCCTTCCTGGGAAAATTCCCAGATCCCGTCAAGATGCGGGGCTCTCTGCGTCGCGACGCAAGACCAATTTCTGGTCTAAACTTCAATTATTCTTACTTTATTTTTCTCAACACTTAATCCATATCTTTACACAAGTAAATAATGACAATAAGTACCCAAAATACATCATCAATATTATCCTCAATATTAACCCATATCCTTTCCATTATTCCTATTTAGTTCAACCTCAAAGTTTAACAAATTGGAAATTTCCCACTATCATCAATTTTGACTCAATAACAACTCTTCCCTTCTCTTTCTTCTTCTTTATTCTTCCTCTTTCCCTCTTTCTCACGTTTCCTCTCTTCTTCTTCTTGGTTTCTAATTTTGTGAAATGTCAATAGTAACCCCTTATTATATTTGGGCTTCTTTGAAATTGTCAAAGGTAGAGAAAAGTGTGGAGTTTTGTAGAAGTTTTGAGATTTCTCTAGAATGACCCATGGGCACTATTCATTCAAATTTTTTATTTGCATTTTTGACTCGCTTATGGTCCAAATTTGAAAATATGTTCAACGCGAAAGTTGTAGATCTCGATCTCAGCTTTCTGAAGATATAAAATTCATAAATATTGGATTTCTTATGAGAACGTTAAGGCCCAAATACCATGAGCTGTCCGGAATGGAACATCGTAAAATTTTCACATCGAAGTTTCAAAGATTTTACTGTTTATCCCCAAAGTCGTTCTAAGATTGTATAAATATATATACTCGAACATAATTTATATTACATAACACTCGTTCCGCGATGTAACAGTTCTAAGGTACAACAGTAGTAGAAACTACCGGTCGTTACACAAGAGCAATGTAGCCTCTGACCATATTCGAGACACTAAGAAGTGTTTTTTCATATTCAGAAGGTATAAGATAAAGCTTAACCTTCTGAAATGTGCATTCATTGTGTCAATAGGATAATTCATGGGCTATATTGTAAATAATAGAGGGATCGAGGCCAGTCCAATATAACTCAGGACCATATTAGAGATCGAAGAACCACGGACAGTCTGTGATGTCTAGAGCCTGACAGGGAAGATAGCGGTCATGTGCCGGTTCGTATTGAATATGTATGACAAATGAAAGCCCTTCTTCAATAGCACCAGACAATAAAAAACACTCATTTGGAGAGAGAGCAGAGTCGGGCCTTGAAAGAAATCAAGGAATACATGAGTGGACCACCTACACTCCTGGCTCATCCGGAGAGAAAAGTCATGCACTAGTACTTGGACGTGTCTGAAGTAGTAGTAAGTGCAGTGTTGGTCAAGGAATAAAAAATGAAGTAATTGCCCATGTACTACACAAGTAAGATGTTGTCGGATGTAGAAAGTTGATATAACATGATTCAAAAAATGGCACTGGCACTAGTGACCACAAAGAAGAAATTCGGCACTACTTCGAGTCCCACACCATAATTGTAGTAACCAATGGCCCAATCAGGTAGATACTAACAAAACAAGAGTTGTGAGGAAAACTCACCAAGCGGGCAATCGAGTTGGGGATATATGACATCCGCTATTCCCCAAAGACATCCAAGAAATGATAGCCAGTAGCGGATTTCTTGGTTTAAATTCAAAGCTTCAAACAAATCGAAGATAGCCGGTTGATATTGCATGATGAAGTTATACAGTGGACTCTGCACACTGACGGAGTGATGAACAAGAAAGGAGCTAGAATGGGAATTATACTTGAGTCTAATTCAGGAGTACTCATAGAAGAGGCTATTAGGCTCTCAAATGCTACCACCAATAACGAGGCAGAATACGAAGCTCTAATACATAGGATAAGGTTAGCTATCAAACTTTGGGTGCAAGTGCTGAAGACGAACCTTGATTTTGAGCTAGTATTAGGACATCTAAATGGAATATTTGAAGCAATGGACCCCGGAATATGCAAATATGACAGAAGAGTTAAGGAATCATTAAAAAAATTTACAAGGGTTGAGATACAAGCCATTAGATGGGAGTTGAACGCCAAGGCTAATGGCTTGGCAAAGAAAGCAGCAGTTGGAGCATGTTACAGAGAGAGTAAAATCTTCATCTTTGAGGTCTAGAGATTGAGAATTTTAGAGTCCACAATGTAAAAGTCTCGAACTTCAGAATGAGTTCTTTTAGACCTTACATCGACAGAACCTTGCAGGTCAAGACCGGAAGATCCAGAACCTAGAGATGTGCTGATGATCGAGGGGGACTCCAATAACTAGATGGACCCGATCATAGATTACATGGAAAACGAGACGTAACCCAAGACAAATGAGAAGCTCAGAAGCTCAAACTGAAAGCAGCCAGATACTCCATGAAAGAAGGAGAATTATTCAAGAGATCATTCGATGGACCACTCTTGCGATACATCGAGGAATGAGATCAAAGATACATACTACAATAGGCACACGTTGGAGTGTGCGGCAATCATATGGGTGGAAGAAGCTTAGCACACTGAATCTTTATTATAGGATACTACTGGCCGTACTTGATGAAAATCGTGAAAGATTTCACACAGATGTGTGAGAAGTGTTAGAAGCATGCACCTATGATACACCAACAGTCAGCCCCTGGCCCTCCGCTCGATGGGGATTGGATATCATCGAGAAGCTTCATGTAGCCAAAAAAGGAAATTACTTTATTTTAGTGGCAATGGATTAGTTCACCAACTGGGTGGAAGCCGAACCACACACTAAAATCACTCAAAATAATGTGTTTACTTTAATCTAGAATCACATAATTTATATATCCAGAATCCCTAGAGACTTCACAATGGACAATGGCAGTCAATTCAACAACCTCATGGTTACTAAGTTTTCTGAACAAAAAGGGATGGCGGCAGAGGCTACAAACAAGGTCCTAGTAAACAACCTCAAACGCAACCTGGACGACAAGAAGGGCATATGGCTAGAGGAGTGATTATGCCCAAAAAGTATTTGCGGTTATCGCATTATAGTTGGGGTGTCGATTCCTCATAGAGATGGTTACAAAGAATTAACTTACTTAAACAAAACATTAGCAGCAACTTAATTAAATATAAAGGTTGAATTGATAATATAAGATAAAAAGTATGGAAAATACTTTAAGAATATCAGTAGATAAAAGTACCAAAGTGCCGGGAATCCCTCTTGTATCAAATCCTTATATTCAGTTATTGATTCTTGTTATTACTCAATTGAAGGTTTCACATCCCAAACCAACAATCGGAAGATATTCAATTCTAAATATATTAAATTCCAATGTAACCAATGATTTATTTTCTCTATGTTAACATCACACAAAGTTATCATTATGACCTATCTAACATCGATAATATACCTTCAGGTAATACTGCATCAGAAGGCCAACTCATAAAACAACTTTACCAGTCACAACTGGGCTCCCTAATCACACATAGAAAAAGCATGACTAAATCTATATGCAAGTTGAATAAACACAGTTTCTGGATTCATAAAATGAAAGATAATAAAGAATAATAAACATCAATTGTATTAAATATTTAAGAGTATTTAGGAATCAACAACACGAATATAAAAAATTAAATACAAGATTTCATCCTTAGCTTTGCCTAGGAGATTAGTTCTCCATCTTGAAAAGAGAGACACAGCCTTGATAAATCGAAGAGACATCCAGTCGGGGTTGAATCTTCTTCGTTCTTCTCTCTTAAAACTGTGTTTGTGGCTATTTATGTCGGGTTCTCTAAGAACATGCCAAGGATCTATTTAAGCATAAAATATGTGAATACACAAAGTAAGATAGCGGAAAATATACTCACTTTAATCGGTTAAGGATGTAGAGAATAATAAAAATTTTCCTCCTTTGAGAAGTGCTCCAAGCTCTCATTTGATTGTATGTCGAGCTCCAAGATGTGAACTTTGAATTCCAAACTCGTAGGGATTGTTTCCCTATCACCTTTGTTGACTTCTTTATGTGCTAGCAATGGAGATTTTTGCAACAAAATTCCCCTTGTTCTTGATCAACTCTCGGCAATATGAGAGTAAAAGAGAGAGAGAGTTTTCGGTAATGAGAGGAATGAGAGAGTAATGTGTGACTTGTATTTTGATTTTCCAAAATCAAATTATGATATACCAAATCCAAGATTTGGTAAAGGTCACTCACTTCAATTAAAATAAAGGTAATGTGTTTTACAAGCTAACATCAAAGTCTTTACTAACTTCCATCACCAAAAAGTTAAGTGTTTGACTAGTGATGTGACTTGTTGTGGGCCCCACTTTAATTCAAAATCCGAGTGGGCCCGCAAAACACATATCGGGCTCGGGTTCGTTAATTCTGAATTAACAAATTTTCCGTTGCAACTTAATTAAATCAAATTTAATTAAATAATAGTGCCTTGCAAAATTATCACGAAAGTCGCTCGCGAATTAATTCTAAATTAATTCGTTCGCCCGAATTAAAATCCAATTTTAATTCCGCTATGAAATCTAATTTCATTTAATATATCGAATATATTATTTTATCGATTAATTCTAAATTAATCGTTTTTTCTCTTCTATTTGAATTTTATCCCAGATAAATTCTTTCCGCAATTAATCCTAGATTAATTTTCTCTCTCTCTTAAGTAATCCCAGATTAATTCTGTTCAAGTCATACGTCATCGGTGAATCTTCGGGAAGCGACTCATGAGATCCCTGGATATGTTGGCAGTAAATCCGGTTATCGGACTATCCGAATTCGTGCGTACCCGGTACCACGTTCTTACCGATTTACAAGACATGGTTGGCTTCTAGCAAAGCACAGTGCCTACCCAATTCTCCAAAAATATTCTTTAAGGAATATATAATCTTTGTCAGGCGTAGTATACGTAGTATTGCGTATTGCGATCCAGTATCGGATATCACATGCAATACCTGGGGCTGGAATAGTGTATGCCCCGTACGAAGTATATATCGGATCATTAGCAACTAGTCTCTTTAATTGGATAATCATGACCTTGTCATATTATCCCGATAGTTACAACATAATAGAGAATCAATTCCGTATCCCTGCGTGATCATCATCTCCATATGATTGAAGTGATACTTCTGTCTTGACATCACACCCAATACACTACGATTCTCAATAAACCCAGAAGAGGCGTACACAGAACATGTTAAAGTCCCGGAGGAACAAAACCAAAGCGTATTGATTGTCGCAAGTATTAGCGATGTAAGTCTCATGTTAAGACCAAATACACATACCCTGATTCGGATTCCCATGGACACATAGTCATACTACCAATGGGATTCTAAGGGGTCTATCCAGAGCGAAGCTGTTTCCGTACCATCGGCAAACACAACCTCCTATCACACTTACATAAGTATCCCATACTTAAATATATGAGAACTATGTTGTTACACTTCCATAACTCGCACAAGTACAATACTAGTCTATTCTGCATTATCGATATCCAGTCTCGATAATACGACTATGGATATTTAATGATTAAACCTTTAGTGGATTAATAATGTCTCATATCTTATTAATCTGGAACTAATCATAAGGACTTTTATCATTTATATGTATTCAAGTAATCTAATTACAAAATGATAAAATAACAATTTCCATTGTCACATAGTTAATTTGTACAAAAACCACAATGTCTTTTACAAATAGTGACTCTATGGGTCATAATTGTCCATCAATTTATTGTGTGTTTTCTCTCTCTTTCTCTTCTCTTTTCTCCATCTTTTTCTCTCTGTTTAGGGTTTGGACGAAGTTGGGTTTATATAGAGAAGTTCTGAAGTCATTATGCGCATCAAACACATCTAAATTAGGGTTTTGGTTTCTTCTGGGGCACCACGGCGCTGGCAAGTGGCGCCGCGGTGCCTAACTTGCTGGACTTTGTATGGAGTGCAGTCGAAGGCGCATCATGATGCCAAGAAGTTGGGCGTTGCGACGCGTGGGAGAATTCTGGACTTTATGTTCTCTTCATTTCCGTTCTTCCCGCGTGCTTCTGATGCGTCTGTAAGGTCTCGAAACATGTATAATTACTCCAATATTCATGTTTCATTGCTTCCTAATAATAAAACATAAAATAAACTATAATTTAGATTAAATACATAATAATCAAGCCGATTAGCGATGTTCGAAATACAATTTCATGCACTTATCACAACCCCCAACCAGCTTATTGCTAGTCCCTAGCAATTCAAGCGCAAAAAATAAAATAAGAACTAAACTGAATAAATAAATAAAAACTATCTAAGCCATTTTCATAGGGATTACAATTGCATTTAGCGTATGCAACAAGCCTTTAAACCCCTAGGTGGCCCTAGTGGACGAGTTATAGTCTCGTGAGGGCTTACAGCGACGACACCCACAAACGTCATTTAAAACACATACAAACATGCAAAAATAACAAAGTAAAATAGTCTCAATAGTTACAAATATTATTGTCCTCAACAAATACCTAGTAATGAAACCAAAGAACCTTCAAAGTACTCAATGTAACTCAAATCCAAGTCCTTGAATAAATCATCTAAGCTAGACTCACAGTGTGTGTATTTAAAGGTTCATTCACAGCTTGATTCCTAGGTAAGCCAACTCAATGATTTCATTTAAAAATTAGGATCTGATGGGTCAAACCAACCTAGATATCTCCAATGCGCTCTATATTTGCCTTTTTGTGCTCAGTATGGTATGACTGTTTTTTCTTTTCTTGTCTTTTTTTTTTAACACACCTACCCTTTAAGGTAGCATTTCTCTTTATGGTGGTTCTAACACTCGCCCATTGGTAGTTTCACGTTTATTGGTTATAGGTGGTTTAATTTCTTTCTTTCGAGACTTTTTTTTAACCATACGATACATCATAACACTAGCAAATCAGGATAGACATCTAAGAAACGGCCATTCATCGACATACAATTTCTTCAACTAGTCACTTTGCCAACTACTTAGGTTGTCATTGCTAAAAACCCATAATTAAGTGCTTACGAGTCTAACCTAGATCAACTACTCAAGACATCAGATAAAAGTACATTAAAGAACTTATCATTTCTAAAATTTCATCATAAAGCAAACAATACTCATCATTAGACATATGCTTACTATTAAGGGCTAAAAACAAATAAAATATTTTTTTATATATATAACAGGTATTATCACTCCATGCATACATCCCACACTTAAAACTTGCATTGTCCTCAATGTAAGATAAATATAAAGAAACAGGATTAAGAAACAACACTACCAGACATGGAGTTGATCAGGTTCCTGCTGGTAAGACTTTAGTTGTGTGGCTGTCTAGGTTGTGTTAACACCTGCATAAATACTCATGAAAACAATAAACATTCAATTAGCATTAAATAAAACTAAAGTAAATAAAATAAATAGAATAAAATAAAATAAAATCAATACAGATGCAAGGGTTGCCTCCCTGCTAGCGCTAAGTTTAACGTCTTCAGCCAGACCTAACCACTTAATGATGTCATGGTGGCTTCCATGTAGTGAACAGATGAAGGCATGAGAAATAAGTTTTATCTAGTTATTGCAGTTTATCTATTGATCCCCCAGGGTCTGGTGGTTGAGAATGTAGGCTGCACATATGTACAAGTTGGTTCAATCTCCTTTTTAACTTCTCAGGGATCATCTTCAAATGGGCACTAACTCTCATTTTCCTCATTTTACGGTTCTTTAGGGTCAATTTCAGTTCTGGAGGGTGTGATTCATGTTGTGAAGAGGCCGTTTCTGGTAAGATTATGTCAAACATGTATGTACATTGGCACTCATCATCACATTGTGGTTATTTTTCAACATGAACAATATTTATTTCCAATGTCATATTCCCAAGTGATAGCTTTATGAAACCATTCCTACAATTAATAAGGGCATTAGCTGTAGCAAGAAAAGGTATGCCTAAGATTAATGGAATTTTTGACTCAGTGTTAACCATGAAATGAGCATCTAAGATCAGGAAATCAACGGGGTAATAGAATTTATCGATTTGAACTAAAACATCATTTACTACTCCTTGTGGTGCTCTGATAGATCGGTCAACTAACTGTAAAACTATAGATGTAGGTTTAATCTCAACAAGCCCTAACCGCATATAACTAGAATATGGCATAAGATTAACACTAGTACCTAAATATAATAAAGCTTGACTGAACTCATGTGTGCCAATGTGACAAGTAATGGTATGACACCCTGGATCTTTATATTTTGGAGGAGTCCTCTGTTCAATTACTGCACTAGCCTATTCTGTCAAGAATGCAGTCTTCTTCAAATGGTGTTTTCTCTTTAAGTACATAGATCCTTTAAAACCTTCACATAAGTGGGAACTTATTTTATCACATGTAACAGTGGAAGGTTAATCTTTAATTGCTTAAGATTTCTTGGATCTCACTATTTGGGTCTGTAGCTCTCGCTATGGGCCTAAGTGCCTGAGGAAATGGTACTCTAACTGGGAAATGCGTCTCTTGATCTGCCTGAGGGGTATTTTCATTACTATCCATACTGGCTCCAGCAGTGTTGGAAGTGTCATGCAAGCCTACCTCCTTACCACTCCTAGTGATTATGGCATTAACACCCCTTACATTGGATACCTCATGATCAGCATGTGCCATATGTTGCCCTTGTGGATTCGGTTGAGCCTGAGATGGGAATTTTCCTTGTTCTTGCACACTCAGTGTTAGGGATATGCCCTATACCCAACTTGTGGATGGGCTATATGTACATGTATTTGTAATATTTTCATTAATTAATAAAATGGAAATCCTTATTATACATGTCTTACATAACTTATATGAATCATCAACACTGTAATAAAGCCCTTAGAGTAATAAGACGATGGCTTTCACGCCTTTTGAGAATCATTACTCTTAAATATTCCTAGTCATAGTTTTGTGAATAATCTGGGCGTTCATAAAGCGGAGAGACTAGCTTGATGATATGATCCGCCCTTAAGTGGGGTAGCCGATCTCATAGGCTACTAGCGGAGATCCGTCCGCTTGGTGTACACACATGGATGCATGAGTTGCTCGTGTCCATCGAACTGACCGCCGAAAGTTTTCACATGGAGTGTTTATCCCATGTGTCTGTGAGAACTTTCATGTATCGATTATATGACTAGTCCTTAGACTTGAGGTCTTTACAATCTTATGTGTGGATCAAATAACTTTGACATTCTCCTCCCCGGTTCAAAAGATCCGGTCATAAGGGTATGATTGGGTCATTTATTGAAACACATGAAGTTTGTAAAGATACAACAGAGAATCACCACTCTCTCGGATAATATTTTCTTATAAGAGTAGTATTCCAGTTCGCGGGTTGATATGTGTGATCAGTGCTTGAGATTATGGCCACAGCGGAAGAATCATGTGAGATTCTTGGGTTAGCACGATTCATGACATTATCAACATTATACCTTTGACCATATGGGTAGAAACTTTATGTACCCTAGGTCAATAGGTGGGGATACAGTGAGGCGAAGGACCATATCATATGTAAATCGCACACAGAATGGGTATATATATCTTTCCTTCTCATTTGGGGGCCTTGGCATGTTGCTAGATGTCAACCTTGGTCATTGAAATCGAACGACCATCCGATCGGAGGATAATTTATGTTCGATTAAATTATCACGATTCATTTCATGTCCAACTTGAGGGGAACCCAAAAGGTCACACACAACAAAGTCGAAATCAATGGTTAATAGTGCACAGAACAAATATAACAGCATATATGATTGCTGTAGGAATTGTTCATAAATGGTTCAATGTGTTTAATTATTGAACATATCATTTATGAGGTTCCATAATGGCTTAGGGATTGGTGAATGACGATGGGGCACTTTGGGAATTGGAATTAAAAAAATTATTATTCATGTGAATAGTAAAAAAAATTTGTTATTTGTTTTGAATTCTAATTCGGCCCAAACTCTTATTAGGGTTTTATAATCTCATTAAACCACTAAATTAAGATCCAATGGCTAAGATTAAATTAGCTTTTATCCCACATCGTATTCTTAATTAATTTTGTTGTCTTTGGGGCACTATATAAACCCAAAGAATTCTTCACAATTATTTTTACACCAAACCTTTCATATCTTGGGTTTATATAAGTGAGCAACTCTAAAGTTTAAGAGTAAGCCACTGATTTTGAGGATCCTTAAGTCTAATTGACTAGAGGAACCTCGAGTTAAAAGTTTTGAGGTATTTTCCTAGGCTAGCACCAAGGGCGAAATACCCTTGCACTCAAGGCGTAGTCTTGCCGTTAAGTTTTGGCTTTGGTGTGTGCATATTTGGAGGCCACACACTTGGGTGGCTCTTTGGAATGTGGAAGAGCTTGTTGAGTTCGAGAAAAGCTTGTAGATTGGAGGGAGGACTGGAGGAGTCTACGGTTCAAGTAATCTTTTTTCTTTATTTATTTTATTTAGAGTTCTTATGATAGTTAGCATGTTTAGGTTTATGTTCTTTGCATGTTTTATGAGTTTTATGCTTAGAATATATAGTAACATGCCTAGGCTTGTAGAATAATCAAAACAAATGGGTCTTAGGCAAATAGAAAGCGGCATAATAATTTTGATTTTCCACTGCGCACTCGCGGCCGCTTCCCAACAGTGGTATCAGCGCGCCGTTTTTGTTTTGATTAGTTCTCTCTCATTTGAACTCGAAATTGGGTGTTTAAAAGTTCGTTGGAAAGCTAACACCCTGAACGTAATTTTAGGCACAAGTTTTGCATGATTTGGTTAATATTTGAATTGTGAAATTGCATTTAAAGTTCATGCGTCTGCAGAAAAACGGGAATAGTAAATTTATTTGAATAAAATAAAATGCAATATCATAATTAAATATTAATCAAAGTTATTTAATGCCTAAAATAATTCCAACATATTAAAACTCATATGCTTGATGATTCTATGTATGATTAGAATTGGCATGATTATCTTAGGGTGCAAGCATCTAGAGACTTTCTAAGAAATAGAGAGTGTATTGCTTATCCCTTAGCTAAGTAATTGTTCTGTGATGAACTTAGAGATTTATTACCTTTAAGGCTAATACATATAAATCACTTGTTTATAATAAAAGACATATAAAGATACAAGTGGGTTGGGACCAATGGGTTAATAAAACTTTCCAAACTAAAGTTAATTTAACCAAAGGTATTACTAGAGTTAGATAATGATTTGATGTCGTCCTTCACTCACTACCTTTTTATAGCCAAAAGGAAAAGCTGTGAAGACATATAGATAATCATTTACTCAAAGCTTACCTTAAAGCATATTTAAAGTGTTGGAATAATTTGGAGGATCTATTGTTTATTCCTGTCACCAAGGCAATAAGAGCCTAAGAGGTAAGGGTATTTAAGAGAGTTCGCTCCACCCTCCCTCTAGGGAATTTTCAATGGAGGAATCCATTTGAATGTTATTCACTTAAACTTGCTAAAATCCTCAATAATAATTTAAGTCTAAAATTTGCCTTCCATTATAAAGTATAGACCCAAAGGGCTTAAACCGTATTGGAAGGACTAGGCTTTACCAGACTGACCAATACCAATTTGTCCCTAAATCGTACTATTGACAATGGTTTGACTTTTCTGAGTCATAAGACGCAACGACTGATGAGCAGAAAATATATCAATATTTACCGCCCTTTTAACTTAATATTTTGTTTAGTTTCTCGGGTTTGATGAACGTTTTGATGTGTTTTAGTTTATTTTGCAGATAAAATAATATCGGGTCTCAATGAAATCATTTAGGATGAAATATGGGTCAAATAATGGCAATTATTGGACTTGATATTTTAATTTTGGAGATTGGAAACTTGAAAGGGCGTTTTGACGAAGTGCACTTTTGGAAATTCCAGTTTTGCGCATCTGTCGTATTTTTGGCATAACTTTTTACTCAGATATCGGATTGAGCTGACTCAAGTTCCAGATTAAAGAAGACTCAAAGATCTACAACTTTGAAAGACAAAATAATTTATTTTATTTAAGTTTTTTTTTACTACCCGTAAATATGTGTCGTAACTAAGCCAGTTATCTAGGGTTGTGATGAAATCAAATATCACCGTTTTATAAGGGTTAGATTATAGCTTGGGTAATATAAAGATTTATTTATTGAGTCTTAAACTTAATGCTTTTTCATTAACTGGCCATTAATAAAATTGATCTGGTAAATCTAAAATGAACTAGACATAGGGATTTTAGGTTTCAGCCTTAAACTCAATAGCCCACGATCTTCCTTGAGGATAGATAACCCTTTAATAGATTTCCTTACAGGATAGGAATATACCTGTCGGGCGGGGGTAGCCATAATTGGGACTTAAACTTAATGAATCCAGATAATTTGGTTGACATAGACATATGGTTCAATTGGGTTAAATTGGGTATTTGTGTCTGACCATCGACAGAGGCTTACACATAATTAGTGTTCCAGGTTAATAAATCAATATATTACCCAACTTTAAGATAACCACTTCATCTTTTAAATGATATTGGAAGAAATCCCAACCCTAGATAGTTTTTAATATTGAATTTTCTTAAAACCTACTTTCGAACAATTTTATTTACTTGTTTTTAAATTTAGAATCGTCACCATCTCAAATCAATCAATCAACTTGTTAGATATTAGTAATCATTTGACCTCATAAAATTAATAGTTTAGATATTAAGTCCTCGTGGGATCGATATTTTTATACTACTTGAACGATACGTGTGCTTGCGTTATACGTGTGTGTTTACGCCGGTCAGCGACCCTTAGGCGTGGTCTTATAACTTAGTGGCAAAGATTGGGTGTCCACAAGGACTAGCATAAGCTATGGCATGTTTGATTGCCCAACCCAATGATCAAGGAATTGTGATTTATATCATAAATTGGTTGGGAACCTACCTAATTATCATATTTTATAACGACCGGCCCTAGTCGGAGTTATGAAATGATGATAATGGGATCCTTGCCCTTAAGAAATCCATCATATTGGGGTTGATGCGATTTGCTTAAAATTTTAAAACAAATGAGTGGGAGCAACTTCATAATATTAAAAGCCTATGTTATTATGAAACATTAATGAAAACATATTCCTAATTTTAATATTTTCTCTAATATGTGGGTTAAAATATTTCACAAACATTCAAATGGAAAACAGAGTATCACTTCGTTCCATCCTTGATGAGCATAAGCTCAAAGGGGACAACTACAATGATTGGTTTAAAAACCTTAAAATTGTCTTACGATTAAAAAAAGATTTTATATGTTCTTGAAAGATCATTTCCCCCTGAACCCACAGAAGATCCTGACCAAGGTACATTTGATGCTTGGAAGAAACACGTCAATGATGATGAGCAAGCAGTTTGCATAATGCTTGGCTCTATGTCGGACGAACTTCAGAAAGCTCACGAAGATATGGATGATCAAACCATCATCTTTCACTTGAAGGAGTTGTATGCAACTTCCGTTCATACCATGAGATTCCAAGTGTCATGTGTCTTATTCCAAACAAGGTATAATGAATGATCTGTTAGTGGACATGTGAAGATGATTGGCCACATTGAAAAATTGGCCAACCTCGGGTTCATCATGGATCATGAGATGGGTCACGATCTAATTCTTCAGTCCTTACCAAAAGAATTCTCTAACTTTATTATGCAGTTTCATCTATCTGATAAAGAAGCTACTTTAGCAGAATTGCACAATCTGATAAAGCAAGCAGAGAAGGACTTGAAACCGGAGCTTAAAACCTCCGTCATGCTTACAGGTACGGACCTGAAGCCACGAGGCCCAAAGAAAAATAAGGGCAATGCCAAGGCTTCAGATCACCTAAAGCCCAATGGTAAGGTGGTGAAGAAAATGGGAAAGGGGAAATGTTTCTTTTGTGGAAAGAAGGGTCATTGGAAGAAAGACTGTAGATCCTTGAAAGCCAAGGAAGCTAGGGAAGCCCAAGAGGCTAAGAAGCCCAATGCTTCAGGTATGTTGTATATGATTGAACTATATTCTCAAAACTATGAACCTTCTACTTGGAGCTGTTGACATCGGTTGTGGGACTCACTTGTGTAACAATGTGTAGGGCCTGAGAAATAGTAGGAGACTCCGTCATGGGGAGGTTGACTTTTTTTTTTTTTTTTTTTTTTGAAATCGTTGGAAACCCCGCCACCAAACCACCCATTCTGGGCCGCGGCGCAGGTAAAAACCCCCGGCTTGCCCCAGGCTCTTACAAGAAGTTGCACCCCCTGGATTCGAACCCAGAACCTCAAGGTGAGATTCTGGACCCTTCACCACCAAGTCACACCCCTTGGGGGCGGGGAGGTTGACTTACGCATGGGTAATAGAGCAAAACTGGCTGCATTGTGCATGGGGACTTATTCATTAGTTTTGCCGAATGGTTTAGTTTTAGACTTAGAAGATTTTGTTTATGTACCTTCTCTAGTAAAGAACATCATTTCAATTTCTTCTTTATGTAATAAAGGCTTTTCATGCCTAATAAGTTGTAATGAATGTTCTATTTATTTCAATGAAATAAAATATGGAGATGGTATTTTGAATAATGGTATCTATGATCTTACAAACTAACAAAGAATGTTCAACCTCTAATATATACAACGTTAACTCGAATAATCTCAATGAATCACTTCTATGGCACAGTCGCTTAGGTCATATCAATGAAACAAGATTAACTAAGCTACATAAGGATGGGTATTTCAAACCCTTCAAATATAAAACTTATGGAATTTGTGAGTCTTGTTTACTTAGAAAAATGACCAAATTACCCTTCAAAGGTAAATGACAGCGTGCAGCGGAGACATTAAAACTCACACTCTGATGTATGCGGACCAATGTCAGTCACCGCTAGAGGTGGATTCTCCTACTTCATTACCTTTATCGATGATCATTCGCGATATGGGTATGTATACCTTATGCGGTACAAATTTGAAGCCTTTGATAAATTCAAAGACTTCAAGGCTGAAGTAGAAAACCAGCTTAATAAAAGTATTAAGTCACTAAGGTCTGACCGAGATGGTGAATACTTAAGCAACGAATTTCAAGATTACTTGAGAGAAAATGGCATTGTTTCCCAGTGGACTCCTCCGGGAACTCCACAGAATAATGAGGTCTCCGAAATGAGAAATCGGACATTATTAGATATGGTCTGATCAATGATGCCAGGCACGGATCTACCTCTTTCATTTTGAGGTATTGCTTTAGAAACTGCAACACTACTACTAAACCAAGTTCCTTCCAAGACTGTTAGTCAAACACCATATGAGTTATGGTCTGGGAAACGTCCTAGTCTTAGTTATCTAAGAGTTTGGGGATATGACGCATATGTCAAGCTCATACAAACTAACAAATTGGATGATATGGTAGTTAAATGTAAGTTTGTAGGATATGCCTTGAACTCAAGAGCATACATGTTCTACGTCCCAAATGAACAAAGAACATTTGTCTCACGAAATGCTAAATTTCTAGAGAATGAATTCCTTCTCAAGAAATATAGTGGGAGTAGACTTGACCTCGATGAGGTACGAGAAGAACAAACTAACATAGAACTAAAACCAGGCCCCTCAAAAGGGCAGGACGGAACAACCACAAGGTTATGAACTCAGAAGGTCTGGTAGGGAAAGACATGAGCCTGAAAGATATGGTTTCCATATTGATGAGGAACATGATCAGGTCATTGATAATGACGATCTCACCAGTTATGACGATGCAATATGTGACATTGATTCAGTCAAGTGGCTTGAGGCTATGAAATCCAAAATAGACTCTATGTATCAGAATCAAGTCTGGGACTTGGTAGATGCACCTGAAGGGATAAAACCCATAGGCTGCAAGAGGATTTACAAGCGTAAAACTGATGCAGAAGGCAACATCCAAACCTATAAGGTTAGGTTGGTGGCGAAAGGTTATAGACAAATCCAAGGAATTGACTATGACGAAACCTTCTCGCTTGTTGCAATGATAAAGTCCATTCAAATTTTACTGGCACTAGCTGCACACTTTGATTATGAGATTTGTCATATGGGTGTCAAAACAGCTTTCCTTAATGGGAACATCGTAGAGGAAGTTTATATGACACAACCTGAGGGGTTTGAATCTAAGGATGATCATAATAAAGTATGCAAGCTTAAACGATCCATTTATGGACTCAAGCAAGCCTCCAGAAGTTGGAATATAGATTTGATGAGACAATCAAAGAATTTGACTTCTTCAAAAATATAGACGAGCCTTGTGTTTACAGGAAAGTAGTGGGAGTGCTGTTGTATTTCTTGTATTATATGTCGATGACATATTAATCATCGGGAATGATATTCCCATGATGCAAGCCACCAAGCAATGGTTATCTCAGAATTTCTCCATGAAAAAGATTTAGGAGAAGCAGCCTACATCCTCGGCATTAAGATCTACCGTAATAGATCTAAGAGGTTGTTAGGACTTTCTCAATCTACGTACATAGATAAAGTTTTGAAAAGATTCAAAATGGAAGATTCCAAAAGAGGTAATTTACCTACTTGTCATGGAATCAAATTATCTAAAGAGCAATATCCACATACTCCTTCAGATAGAGAGCATATGAGTATGATCCCTTATGCTTCAGCAATAGGATCGATCATGTACGCCATACTATGTACAAGACCTGATGTCTCTTATGCTTTTAGCATAACGATCAGGTATCAGGAAAATCCTGGTGAGCAATACTGGGCAGCTGTCAAAACAATCCTCAAGTATCTGAGAAGAACTAAGGATGTGTTTTTGACATACGGAGATTGTTCCGAGATGAAAGTCATTGGTTACTATGATGCGAGCTTTCAGACCGATATGGATGACAACAGATCGCAAACAGGATATCGGTTTACTTTGAATGGCGGTGCTGTCAGTTGGAAAAGCTCAAAGCAGTCAACTACAGTGGACTCCACCACTGAAGCCGAGTATATTACAACATCTAAGGCTACTAAAGAAGCAGTCTGGATAAAGAAGGTCATCACGGAGCTGGAAGTGCTTCCCGCGATAAAGAATGGTGTCACGGTGTACTGTGACAACACGAGCGCCATTGCTTAGTCAAATGAACCAAGGTCCCACCATAAATCCAAGCATGTACTTAGGAAATTTCATCTCATCAGGGAGATTGTTGAGAAAAAGAAGTTATTATAGAGAAAATACTCACAGAAGATAATCTTGCAGATTCTCTGAATAAAGGGCTGACTCAACAAAAGCATGATAGGCACACCCGAGAGTATAGTGTCCAGATTCATACTAGTTAGCTATAGTGCAAGAGGGAGATTGTTAGGGATATGCTTTATACCTAACTTGTGGATGGACTATATGTACATGTATTTGTAATATTTTCATTAATTAATAAAATGGCAATCTTTATTAGACGTGTCTTACATAACTTATATGAATCATCAACACTGTAATAAAGCCCTTGGAATAATAAGACGATGGCTTCCACGCCTTATGAGAATCATTACTCTTAAATGTTCCTAGTCATAGTTTTGTGAATAATCTGGGCGTTCACAAAGCGGAGAGACTAGCTTGATGATATGATCCGCCCTTAAGTGGGGTAGCCGATCTCATAGGCTACTAGCGGAGATCCGTCCGCTTGGTGTATCACATGGATGCATGAGTTGCTCGTGTCCATCGAACTGACCACCGAAATTTTTCACATGGAGTGTTTATCCCATGTGTCTGTGAGAACTTTCATGTATCGATTATATGACTAGTCCTTAGACTTGAGGTCTTTACAATCTTATGTGTGGATCAAATAACTTTGACATTCTCCTTCCCAAGTTCAAAAGATCCGGTAATAAGGGTATGATTGGGTCATTTGTTGAAACATATGAAGTTTGTATAGATACAACAGAGAATCGCCACTCTCTCGGATAATATTTTCTTATAAAAGTAGTATTCCAGTTCGCGGGTTGATATGTGTGATGAGTGCTTGAGACTGTGGCCACAACGGAAGAATCATGTGAGATTATTGGGTTAACCGATTCATGACACTATCAACATTATACCTTTGACCATATGGGTAGACACTTTCCGTACCCTAGGTCAATAGGTGGGGATACAGTGAGGCGAGGGACCGTATCATATATAAATCGCATACAGAATGGGTATATATATATATTTCCTTCTCATTTGGGGGTCTTGGCATGTTGCTAGATGTCAACCTTGGTCATTGAAATCGAACGACCATTTGATCGGAGGATAATTTATGTTTGATTAAATTATCACGATTCATTTCATGTCCAACTTGAGGGGAACCCAAAAGGTCACACACAACAAAGTCGAAATCAATGGTTAATAGTGCACAATACAAATATAACACCATATATGATTGCTGTAAGAATTGTTCATAAATGGTTCAATGTGTTTAATTATTGAACAGATCATTTATGAGGTTCCATAGTGGCTTAGGGATTGGTGAATGACGATGGGGGCACTTTGGGAATTGGAATTAAAAAAATTACTATTCATGTGAATAGTAAAAAAAAATTTGTTATTTGTTTTGAATTCCAATTCGGCCCAAACTCTTATTAGGGTTTTATAATCTCATTAAACCACTAAATTAAGATCCAATGGCTAAGATTAAATTAGCTTTTATCCCACATCGGATTCTTAATTATTTTTTTGTCTTTGGAGCACTATATAAACCCAAAGAATTCTTCACAATTTTTTTACACCAAACCTTTCATATCTTGGGTTTATATAAGTGAGCAACTCTAAAGTTTAAGAGTAAGCCACTGATTTTGAGGATCCTTAAGTCTAATTGACTAGAGGAACCTCGAGTTAAAAGTTTTGAGGTATTGGCCTAGGCTAGCACCAAGGGCGAAATACCCTGCACTCAAGGCGTAGTCTTGCCGTTGAGTTTTGGCTTTGGTGTGTGCATATTTGGAGGCCACACACTTGGTGGCTCTTTGGATGTGGAAGAGCTTGCTGAGTTCGAGAAAAGCTTGTAGATTGGAGGGAGGACTGGAGGAGTCTACGGTTCAAGTAAGCTTTTTTCTTTATTTATTTTATTTAGAGTTCTTATGATAGTTAGCATGTTTAGGTTTATGTTCTTTGCATGTTTTATGAGTTTTATGCTTAGAAATATAGTAACATGCCTATGCTTGTAGAATAATAAAAACAAATGGGTATTGGGCAAAGGGAAAGCAATATAAATTTTTATTTTCCGCTGCGCACTCGCGGCCGCTTCCCAACACTCAAGACATTAGTTAATTTATGGACTTGACTCTTAATCTTCTTATTGTCTTCAACTACCTGAGCTATCAACGATTCAAATCTATGATTGGTTTTGCTCTGGGCTTCTATAAATGCATGCGCAGTGTCCTCTAAAGAATTCATAGGAATGGAAGATGTGTGATATTGGGGAGCACTGTAACCTTTGGGTTATAATGTCTGGGTAGACTGATAAGACTCATGTTTCCAACTAAGATTGGGATGTTTCCGCCAACTAGGATTATAGGTATCTGAATATGGTGTATAAGGCTTCTTTTACATCCTTAAGGTATTGCATTGTCCCTTATATGTTCCCCTCATCTCACCATATACAGGACATTCTTGGGCTAGATGGTCAGTTCCCTTACACACAAAGCATACCCCTTCAGGCTCTAACTGGGCTACTGCATGTATAGTCTTGCTATCTTTGGCTTTTAAGGCTCATATCTCTCTAGTTAATAGCTCAACCTGTGTCTTAAGACTGTCCGTTTCCCTAAAGTGGTGTATGCCTCTGCCAGAAGGAGTGGGGTGTGTTCTATCAGTGCTATCAATGGCATTAGGTCCAGTCCAAGTGTGAGATTTCTCAGCTAAGTCATTTAAGTACTCTAACGCCTCATCAGGGTCCTTTCAGATGAACTCACCACTGCACATTGTCTCCACAAATTGGCGTTCTATAGGGGTTAAACCGTCATAAAAATAGCTCACTAAACGCCAACTCTCATATCCATGGTGACGACAACTCACTAACATCTTCTTTTACCTCTCACATGTTTGATAAATGGTTTCACTGTCTTTTTGGGAGAAGGTATATATTTATCTTTTCAAGGCATTCATCTTATGGTATGGGAAGTATTTATTAAAGAATGTATGTGTCATCTTGCCTCATGATCCTATTGACCGAGGTCTTAGAAAATACAACCAGATTTTAGCTATATCCTTAAGGGTAAATGAGAAGAACTTAAGTCTAATTGTGTCAGTGGTTCCAAACTCTCTAATGTGCACATAAGGGATCTCATTCTCCAAACCAGGAAAGTTTGGGAGATAATGTATCATTCTAGGTTTAAAATCTATATATAGTGCATTAGGAGGAAACATGATTGTGGGACACAGAAACTGGGCGACACATGCTGTCCCGGGCTCGCGGCCCGGTTGGGAGTACGGAGTAGCCCGCGGGGGACTAAACCGGAGAATAATGGAGTCACCACCCGGTATGAACCGGGATAAAGATTTAAGGCCGCACTCACCCCTCGCAAGGGAAGACCTCAAACCATTGGGTTCGGAATGGTCCCTTACTTATGCCACTTGTAATAAAATGATTTGTGCAATAATCTAGTCAAACCTAAGTAACACCTATTTCCAATAGTATTATGTTTCTAAGTTCACATGCATGAAAGTAATCATCATAACGGCAAACATGCAATAGCACACGGCAATCTCATGAACATGCTTCGATCATATAATGCGGAAAACAAAGAACAACCTAAACATAATGCAAATTCCAAACGCAGAACAAGAGGATTAATCATGCTTGAAAATAAACAACCAAATAGGCTAAATCATGCCTAAGAACCAAGTAACATACTAATGACCTAATTATGCTTGAATACCATCTCATGAACACATCAAACAGATAGAAGCGGGGATATAAATAATATGATTGATTACATAATATAAGAGAAATCACCTAAGAAACAATTATACATGACATGTGATGAAAATGACTTAATTCAGTGTATTCGCGTTCGTGTAGCGTTCGTAAACGCGTTCGAACGGTAAACAGAAGGTTCGCGTTCGTATATCGTTTGATAACGCGTTTGAACGGGATCAGACAGAAAATATGTGTTCGTGCGGCATTCCGAAACGCGTTCGAATGGGGTTACAGCAGTGACCTCCAAAATGTAAACAACATACATCATTCCACAATACATGCATTTACTATCTATTCAAGGGCCACAATCATGCATCAATAAACGACTCTCATGCGATAAAAACGAATAAAACAATTAAAAAGATAGATGGAAATAATAGGAAAAGTACCCTTAGGTCTAACCTTTTATGTCGACTTTCGGACTCGCGTTTCACGTCCTTCGGAAGGGCTATCACTCCGTAACTCTTCCGGTTCACTGGATCAACTCTTTAGCGCGCTGTTTTGCTGTTTAGGTTGCTGTTTTTGCTCTGTTTCGCTGCTATTTTACTGCTGATTTTCGGTCACTGTGTTTGGTAATTTAGGCTACTGTTTTAAGGCTAATTCGGGGACTGTTTTGGGGCAGTTTTTTGATGCAGTTTTGGGGTGTTTTCTGGGTGATTTCAATGGTTTTTTCCAGGTCTAATATTGTGACAAACTGGACAGTGCAACGGGCTTTAAGGGCATGCAGTTTGGTGTGTGCAGTGGGCGCAAAAGACAGTCCAGTGCAAGGAAGATTAGGCGGCAGTTTGGGGCAGTTTGTAGGGGGTTTTGCGACAATGAGTAAGGGCTGATGAAGGCTAGGGGCAGTGTGGCTTTGAGTGTTGAATGGTTAGGGACAGTGTGGCGTTAAGTGTTGAATGTGAGTGTGAGGTGGTGGGGCTAGTTTATTCGGCTTTGGCTGCTGTGAGCCACTTTGGCGTGAGGTGGGGCAAGTGGCGTTATGTGCAAGAGGGTTTGTGAGCTGTGAACGTGGCTAAAGGGCTGTCAACGTGGGGGTTTTGAGCTGCTAGTTGGCGTGAATTTGTGGCTGTGGGGCGTGAGGTAGTTTGTGAATGAGGATGGGTGGAAGGATAGTGTGTGAATGGATTGGGAGAGACCTGGTTATGGGTGCGGCTATGGGGTTTATTATTTTGTTGTTTTTTTGGTTTGTGGTCACTGCCGAGAGAGAGGAGAGAGTGTTGGCTTTGGTTTTGGGTTGCTTATATAGACAAGGGCTAGGGCTTCTCCTTGTCTCACAAGGAAAGGATTTTGGCATTAAAGAGAGGATTTGATTTGGTGTCAAACGAGGAAAGGATTTGATTGATTGGGGGGCAAATTTTGGTGAATAAGGAAGGTTGAATATTTGATTGACTTTAATTAGGCATAATATTTCTTTAATTTAGTATATAATATTTTGGATTAGGAAGTTACAATATTTTAATTTGGTATAATTATATTTTATGTTTTATTTAATTTGGTATTTCAATTAATTAATATTTTATTTAATTAATATTTAATTTAATTAATATCTGATTTAATTTGTGTGTATTTTAGGGTGATGGGCGTGTGGGCCTAGGTGGTGGTGGTGTGGGCTTTGTCTTGGTGGGTTAGGTGTTGTGTTGGTTTGGTGAGTGGGTTTGGGCCAAGGTTAAATGGTTCTGGGTTTTTTAGGCCAAATGTGCTTTAAAACGGAGGTCCAACGAGCGAGCTTGGAGCTAAACATGCGGATAAAATTTAACGGAATGCCGATTCCCTTCCGACAACCATTTCCCGCAACTTCCTCGACTAAAAAGGTAGTGCCTCCAAATGAGACTCATCATAGGGACTCACATGCAAAAATGCAATGCCTATAGTCGCCCCCACTTTGATGGGACGTGTGCAGTGTGTGACTTTGAACAATCCTATCAAAGTTATGCAATGCATTTCTACTTACCTGGCTCACCAGCTGTTGCTTAACTTACTTGTTATCCTGAGATACTTTGACCTTTGGGCCTTATTCCCGAATTGCATTGAGAGAGAGCTTTATTCTCCTAGGCTTTATTCCGAGCTATTTTGCAAATGGGCTTTATTCCTCTAGGCTTTGTTCCTGAACTGTGTAGAGATATGGCTTTATTCCCCTGGGCCTTATTCCCGATCTATGTTAAGATAGAGCTTTATTCCCTTGGGCCTTGTTCCCGAACTTTGTTGAAAGTGGGCTTTATTCCCTTGGGCCTTGTTCCCGAACTATGTTAAGATAGAGCTTTATTCCCCTGGGCTGTATTCCCGAACTGTGTTAAGATAGGGCTTTATTCCCCTGGGCCTTGTTCCCGAACTGCTTTGAAAGTGGGCTTTATTCCTCTAGGCTTTTTTTCCAAATTGTGTTGAGAGATGGCTTTATTCCCCTGGGCCTTGTTCCCGAGCTGTATTGAAGGTGGGCTTTATTCCTCTAGGCTTTTTTTCCAAACTGTGTTGAGAGATGTCTTTATTCCCCTGGGCTATATTCCCGAGCCGTGCTGAGAGAGAGCTTTATTCTCCTGGGCTATATTCCTGAACTGTGCTGAGAGAGAGCTTTATTCTTCTGGGCTGTATTCCCGAACCGTGCTGAGAGAGAGCTTTATTCTCCTGTGCTGTATTCCCGAACTGTATTGAGAGAGAGCTTTATTCTCTTGGGTTGTATTCCCGAACTGTACTAAGAGAGAGCTTTATTCCTCTGGGCTGTATTCCTGAATTATGTTGACTGTGGGCCTGGTTCCCGAACTGTACTGATTGAAGGATTTATTCCCTTGTTCTTGTTCCCGAACTGTACTGAATGTGGGCTTTATCCCCGAACTGAGCTGACTGTGGGCTTTGTTCCTGAATTGTACTGAATGTGGGCTTTATCCCCGATCTGAGCTGACTGTGGGCTTTGTTCCTGAATTGCACTGAATGTGGGCTTTGTTCCTGAATTATACTGAATGTGGGCTTTATCCCCGATCTGAGCTGACTGTGGGCTTTGTTCCTGAATTGCACTGAATGTGGGCTTTATTCCCTTATCTGAGCTGACTGTGGGCTTTATTCCCGAACTATGTTGAATGTAGGCTTTATTCCCCTGGGCCTTGTTCCTGAAACTGTTACCGATGTAGTGGTTCTTCGATCTCAAACTGACGTGGGCCTCGCCCCAAAACTGATACTGACGTGGGCCTCACCCTCAACTGATACTGATGTGCGCCTCCCCACAGACTGATACTAATATGGGCCTCGCCCCAAATTGATACTGATGTGGGCCTCGCCCCCAGACTGATACTGATATGGGCATCGCCCCTAGGCTGATACTGATGTGGGCCTCGCCCCCAGACTGATACTGATATGGGTCTCGCCCTAAACTGATACTGATATGGGCCTCGCCCCTAGACTGATAGTGATATGGGCCTCGCCCCCAGGCTGATACTGATGTGGGCCTCGCCCCCAGACTGATACTGATGTGGGCCTCGCCCCAAAACTGATACTGATGTGGGCCTCGCCCCCCAGATTGTCATATCCGGCAAGATTGATGTTGATGCTAATGTGGGCCTCGCCCCCAGAGTGCCATACCCAAAACTCAAACTCAAATGGGCCTCAACCCTGGGATTATTACCTGAATCTGATACTGTGCTTTTTATCGTTTCTAATTAGCTTGTTCTTTGCCGCTTTCTTTTTTATTCTTTAAAACCTGTGAACACAAAACAAAACAAACACAAAAGGATGCAAAATGTGTTACGTTTATGCATGCATGAATGTTCCTATCCCATCGGGTTAGGTCTTCTGCCAGTTCTCTTGGTGACTGCTCAGTCTTCTTTTCCTCAAGCAAGCCACTGCTTCAATCTGTCTACGTTGATCGGTTTGGTGAACTAATTCCCTTCCAAGTCTGATATTCTCACTGCCCCCATTTCCCAATTTCTGAATGGCTATCTTATTTTTTCTGCTTGCTTATTCCGAGGATTCCCCGTGTTCTAAACATCACTGAATTTCATAGTACCCAGGTTGAATGCTTTTCTCAAATATACTCATATTGCAGAAGAGATTCAGTGAAATGAACGTCTTTATTATCATTTAAGAAAATGGTTCGAACATGTAGACTAAATCAATGTCTATATTAAAAAAATGCAGGATCAAAGAAACTAGGAGGAATAACTTCATCATTCGCAACATTGCCGTCTTCATTGGCCTATGGTTCTTCACTGTTATCCTTTATCTCAATGCAAGAAGCCTGAGTGGTTGAGTGGCTTTATGGTTGAGGGTTCATGTATGTATTAGGTTGTTCTTTTTCTGGATTGGGTATTTTATGGAAGTCAATGAGGTTCTGGACCTCATGCCTAAGGCGGGTATAGTTGTCGGTGTCATGGCTTTTTTCTTGATGGAAGTGGCAGTACTGGTTTAGGTTGAGGTATGGTGGCACAGGGTTCGGAAATGGCCTAGGTTCCAAAGGTTTTAGAAGTCCTTGCATTTTCAGCTTTTCAAATACATTTGACAAAGGTCTACCAAGATTGGAGAATCGCCTGTTCTTGACGGTAGCGACCTCGGCAGTAGCGGGCTTGGTCTCAGAAGGCCCCCCAAAAGTTCTTCTATTCTGGCCATAAAACTTTCTGTTTTCAGCCTCTTCTTCCTCAATATCCATGACAGTTTCCCTCAACTGTCGAAAATCAGAAATCATCGAAGTCATCCTCCTCAGCTTACCATAAATAGAGGGCTTGGTGCCCTTGATGATCATTTTAATTTGGTCTTTCTCTGAAGGCCGAGTCTGCATTTTCAAAAGCTGGCTTCTCCAGCGATCCACATACTCTTTGAAACTTTCCTCTGGCTTCTGCTTAGTGTTCTCCAAATCACGGAGTGACAAGTCAATTTCTAAGTCCGTAACATACGGCTTCAGAAAAGCATCAGCTAGTTCCCTCTAATCTTCCTTAACCTTCTTCTCAAGGCTATGATACCAAACCACAGGTGCCCCATCGAGTGACATCCCAAACATCTTTTGGACTTGGCGCTGTGATAGGCCCACTGAACTCATGACTGAGACATATTGCTGCAGATTGACTCTCGGGTCTCCATTCCCATTAAACTTGGCCATGTCGAGCATTTTAAACTGAGCTGGCAGCTGTTCTCCGAAGGTCATTGCCTCATAATCTAAAAACTCTTCATGTTTACCCCTCATTTTACGGGTAACTGTTTCAACCTGATCCCGAAGCTTCTGAAATTCTGCCTGAGACCCAATCACTCTGCCTGTTGCATACTCTGCCATGTCATCATCAAAAGTGGGGATATCATCCCCCAACCCATTCGGAGGCTCCTCGCGCCTCATATTCTCAGAATTTCCCCCAGCACGGGGTACATCCATATTTGCCATGGCGGTAGTCAAGGCTTGCTACTGTTCGGTAATCTTGGAGAAACCATTTTCCAACTGATCTATCCGGGATACCTCGTTATCGGATGTACTCATATCTTTTTACGGTCTTTTAGTGAGTCTTCACTCTTCCCCAACCCAACAGGAATCTATGATGGCTTTAGACACAGAGGGTGTTAACAGGATATATGTATGCATGAGATGAATGAGATGCATGCGATACAAGGAATATATCAACTCATTAAAATCTTCACACAAATCGGCCCATCATCATTTTAGAAGCTTTTGGGCTAACTGTCATAGGAGTGAACTCGTCCCAATTTAAATGGCCCAACAAGTTCACATCTCATGGCAAGAAGTCCAACCGTATCCAAATGATAATGCTCCCAAACACAAACATACAATGGCCCATTGGCGTTTTGGAATCGTTTGGCCCGATCACCATAAGATAGGTTCTTGTCCCAGTTTAAATGGCCCAACAAGCCCATATCCCATGATAAAAGGTCCGAATGGATCCAAACGACAATGTTCCCAAGCACGAGCATAAATAATTTCTACAGAGTGGCCCATCAACATTTCAGAAGCTTTTGGCCCAATTGTCATAGGATACGAACTCATCCCAGTTTAAAGGCCCAACAAGTTCACATTTCTGACAAGAAGTCCAACTGCATCCAAATGAGGATGGTCCACAAGCACAAGGAAATATTTGCTATAGGCCATACAACCCCGGTCTACGTGTGGGTTTGCGGGAGTGTAGACAAAGACTCTCACTGGCGAATGATTACCCACAACTAGGTCTCCTCACTCAAGGGTTCGAGTGACCAAGTGAGCGCACCTTTTTTATACCTTACAGTACGTGCCAACGAGTTATGGTGTGTGACTAACTGTCAAATGGATTTCTTGTTACAGATTCCCTAGAGGGAGGGTGGAGCAAGGCTCTCTTAAGTACCCAAGCCTCTTAGGCTCTTATCGCTTGGTGACAGGAATAAGCAACAAGTCCTCCAAATTAGTCTGTCACAATAGGCTACAAGTAGATGATTATCTAGGTGCCTTCACAGCTTTTCCTTCTAGAAAGGTAGTGAGTGAAGGAAGACACCAAACCATTACTCAGCCTAAACAATATGCCTTTGATTAAACCCTTTTTAACTCACAGTATACAGGGTTAATTAAAGCACAAATCATAATATTACAAGACAATATTTCGGGGCCGATTCTCTATCCCTAGTGGAGTCGCCAGACTGTGGGACACAGAAACTGGGCGACGCATGCTGTCCCGGGCTCGCGGCCCGGTTGGGAGTACGGAGTAGCCCGCGGGGGACTAAACCGGAGAATAATGGAGTCACCACCCGGTATGAACGGGGATAAAGATTTAAGGCCGCACTCACCCCTCGCAAGGGAAGACCTCAAACCATTGGGTTCGGAATGGTCCCTTACTTATGCCACTTGTAATAAAATGATTTGTGCAATAATCTAGTCAAACCTAAGTAACACCTATTTCCAATAGTATTATGTTTCTAAGTTCACATGCATGAAAGTAATCATCATAACGGCAAACATGCAATAGCACACGGCAATCTCATGAACATGCTTCGATCATATAATGCGGAAAACAAAGAACAACCTAAACATAATGCAAATTCCAAACGCAGAACAAGAGGATTAATCATGCTTGAAAATAAACAACCAAATAGGCTAAATCATGCCTAAGAACCAAGTAACATACTAATGACCTAATTATGCTTGAATACCATCTCATGAACACATCAAACAGATAGACGCGGGGATACAAATAATATGATTGATTACATAATATAAGAGAAATCACCTAAGAAACAATTATATATGACATGTGATGAAAATGACTTATTCAATGTATTCGCGTTCGTGTAGCGTTTGATAACGTGTTCGAACGGGATCAGACAGAAAACATGTGTTCGTGCGGCGTTCCGAAACGCGTTCGAACGGGGTTACAGCAGTGACCTCTAAAATGCAGTAAACAACATGACACATACATGAACGGATGAATAGATGACACCTAATAAATAATAATGGGCTAAAAGCGCGGTAAAGCATCATGGTAAAGGATTTTAACCTCTCAAAATATAGGACCTTTAATCGCACTTACTAAGCCCATGCGCAATCAACACAATACATATATAAAAAGTAAAGACAATGATATCGGACTTCGTATACCCGATTGAACACATCTTACATTCAACCGAATATACCTCAACCGGCGCGGCAAAGCATCGTGGTAAAGGGTTTTAACCCCTCAAAACAGGGGACCTTTAATCCAACTTACTAAACCCATGCGCTCGATCACGTAATGCATATAAAAAATAACATAAATAATATCGGCTTCGTATACCCGATTGAACACATCTTACATTCAACCGAATATACACAAATCGGCGCGGCAAAGCATCGTGGTAAAGGATTTTAACCCCTCAAAATATTGGACCTTTAATCCAACTTACTAAGCCCATGCGCTCGATCACATCATCAATATAAAAATAAAGACAATAATATTGGCTTCGTATACCCGATTGAACACATCTTACATTCAACCGAATATACATCAATCGGCGCGGCAAAGCATCGTGGTAAAGGATTTTAACCCCTCAAAATAGGGGACCTTTAATCCAACTTACTAAGCCCATGCGCTCGATCACATCATTACATATAAAAATAAAGACAATAATATTGGCTTCATATACCCGATTGAACACATCTTACATTCAACCGAATATACATCAATCGGCACGGCAAAGCATCGTGGTAAAGGATTTTAACCCCTCAAAATATGGGACCTTTAATCCAACCTTACTAAGCCCATGCGCTCGATCACATCATCACATAAACAAATGACATGCGGAAACCAAGTAACGAATAATAAACAAATCAAAACAACATAAAACGAAATGTGCGCCATTTACTCAAGTGGTACGTGGAGTTGTATCCCGAGTACAGATCATACTACCGTCCATTCGGAATCGGCTATGAAATTTATGTTCGGGTTTCCATCTTATATACCACGAGAGGCGACACATTTTCCGTTTTACTCAAGGGTCACAACATACATCATTCCACAATACATGCATTTACTATCTATTCAAGGGCCACAATCATGCATCAATAAACGACTCTCATGCGATAAAAATGAATAAAACAATTAAAAAGATAGATGGAAATAATAGGAAAGTACCCTCAGGTCTAACCTTTTATGTCGACTTTCGGACTCGCGTTTCACGGCCGTCGGAAGGGCTATCACTCCGCAACTCTTCCAGTTCACTGGATCAACGCTTTAGCTCACTGTTTTGCTGTTTAGGCAGCTGTTTTTGCTCTGTTTCACTGCTGTTTTGCTGCTGCTTTACTACTGATTTTCGGTCACTGTGTTTGGTAATTTAGGCTACTATTTTAAGGCTAATTCAGGGACTGTTTTGGGGCAATTTTTTGATGTATTTTTGGGGTGTTTTCTGGGTGATTTCAGGGGTGTTTTCCATGTCTAATATTGCGACAAACTGGATAGTGCAGCGGGCTTTAAGGGCGTGCAGTTTGGTGTGTGCAGTAGGCGCAAAAGACAGTGCACTGCAAGGAAGATTAGGCGGCAGTTTGGGGCAGTTTGTAGGGGGTTTTACGGCAGTGAGTAAGGGCTGATGAAGGCTAGGGGCAGTGTGGCTTTGAGTGTTGAATGGTTAGGGACAGTGTGGCATTAAGTTTTGAATGTGAGTGTGAGGTGGTGGTGCAAGTGGCGTTATGTGCAAGAGGGTTTGTGAGCTGTGAACGTGGTTGAAGGGCTGTCAACGTGGGGGCTATGAGCTGCTAGTTGGCGTGAATTTGTGGCTGTGGGGCGTGAGGCAGTTTGTGAATGAGGATGGTGGAAGGATAATGCGTGAATGGATTGGGAGAGACCTGGTTATGGGTGCGGCTATGGGGTTTATTATTTTGTTGTTTTTTTGGTTTGTGGTCACTGCCGAGAAAGAGGAGAGAGTGTTGGCTTTGGTTTGGGTTGCTATATAGACAAGGGCTAGGGCTTCTCCTTGTCTCACAAGGAAGAGATTTTGGCATTAAAGAGATGATTTGATTTGGTGTCAAACAAGGAAAGGATTTGATTGATTGGGGGGACAAATTTTGGTGAATAAGGAAGGTTGAATATTTGATTGACTTTAATTAGGCATAATATTCTTTAATTTAGTATATAATATTTTGGATTAGGAAGTTACAATATTTTAATTTGGTATAATTATATTTTAAGTTTTATTTAATTTGGTATATCAATTAATTAATATTTTATTTAGTTAATATTTAATTTAATTAATATTTGATTTAATTTGTGTGTATTTTAGGGTGATGGGCGTGTGGGCCTAGGTGGTGGTGGTGTGGGCTTTATCTTGGTGGGTTAGGTGTTGTGTTGGTTTGGTGAGTGGGTTTGGGCCAAGGTTAAATGGTTCTGGGTTTTTTAGGCCAAAGGTGCTTTAAAATGGAGTCCAACGAGCGAGCTTGGAGCTAAACATGCGGATAAAATTTAACGGAATGCCGATTCCCTTCCGACAACCATTTCCCGCAACTTCCTCGACTAAAAAGGTAGTGCCTCCAAATGAGACTCATCATAGGGACTCACATGCAAAAATGCAATGCCTACAATGATGCATGATGGTGTAGCTGTGCGAGTAGGGTTGAGGTACTCTTCAAGTGTCCTCATGGGTGATCTCTCATAATCACTCATGGTATGTGTGCTAGATGTAGATGGTGTGGCAAAAAGGTTTTAAAATAGAGTTTCCGAGTCTGAATCTTCCTCGTTAACTCTAACAAATCTACCCAACCGATCCCTAAGTCTAGGCATGCACTTAAACACAAATAAAACGAGAAACAAAAATAAAAAAGAATAAACTAAAAATAAATAATTAAAAAGAAATCAAAAACTAAAATTAAAACTGAAATAAAATAGATACAAAAAATATAAAATAAAAAAACTAAAAAAATCAAAAACTAAACTAAAACTGAAATTGAAATAAAATAAAATAAATAAGTAAATAATAATAAAAATAATAATATGGAACGAAGTTACCGCTTTTGTTGTTGACCAAGTAACATGCTCCTGTTGTTTGTAAACCATCTCCCCAACAACGGCTCCAAAATTTTGATTATACCCAAAAAGTACTTGCGGTTATCGTAGTATAGTTGGGGTGTCGATTCCTCAGAGTGATGGTTACAAAGAATTGATTTACTTAAACAAAACGTTAGCAGCAACTTAATTAAATAAAAAGGTTGATTTGATAATATAAGATAAAAATTATGGAAAATACTTTAAGAATTTCAGCAGAGAAAAACAGCAAAACGTCGGGAATCCCTCTTGTATCAAATCCCTATATTCAGTTATTGATTCTGTTTTATTACTCAATTGAAGGTTTCACATCCCAAACCAACAATCAGAAGATATTCAATTCTAAACATATTAAATTCCAATATAACCAATGATTTATTTTCTCTATGTTAACAGCACACAAAGTTATCGTTATGACCTATCTAACGTCGATAATATACCCTAATGCAATGCTACAGCAGAAGACCAACTCATAAAACAACTATACCAGTCACAACTGGGTTCCCAAATCATACATAGAAAAAGCATAACTGAATCTATATGCAAATTGAATAAACACAGTTTCTGGATTCATAAAACGAAATATAATAAAGAATAATAAACATAAAATATATTAAACGTTTAAGAGTATTTAGGAATCAACAATTTGAATATACAAACTTAAATATAAGAGTTCATAATTAGGTTTGCCTAGGAGATTAGTTCTCCATGTAGAAAAGAGACACGGCCTTGATAAATCGGAGAGACATCCTATCGGGGTTGAAAATTCTTCATTCTTCTCTCTCAAAATTGTGTTTGTGGCTCTTTGTTGTATGTTTTCTCTCTCTTTCTCTCATCTTTTCACCCTTTTTTTTCTCTTTGTTTAGGGTTTGGATGAAGTTGGGTTTATATCGAGAAGTTTTGGAGCTGTGGCGCCCAACTTACTGGACTTTGTATGGAGTACAGTTGAAGGCGCGTGGCGACGCCAAGAAGTTGGGCGTCGCGACGCGTGGCAGAATTCTGGACTTTGTGTTTTCTTCATTTTCGCTCTTCCTGCATGCTTCCGATGTGTCTGTAAGGTCCCGAAACATGTATAATTGCTCCAATCTTCATGTATAATTGCTTCCTAATAATAAAGCATAAATAAACTATAATTAAGATTAAATACATGATAATCAAGCCGAATTAGCGATGTCCAAAGTACACTTTCATGCACTTATCAATGAGCTACCCAATATATTATGGGCATAGGGGACCATATAAAAAAGAAGCAACATGAGACCATAATTATCCTTAGTAAATGGGTCTGAAGCTGTGATACCAACATAGGCAAGGTTACCCACATTGAAGACCATGGTTGTAGAACATGAAAAGGAGAATCAGGGGCAACTGATGACAAATTTGGACCTACAGGAAGAAGCCAGAGAATGTGCACAGATCAGGAGGGCAGCATGCCAACAGAAGACCATGTCATATTTCAACAAGAAAGTAAACATCAGAAGGTTTAAAGTGGGAGCGTAAGTACTCAGGAGAATCCCAGTGGTCCAACAAGAAGTAAAACTATGGGAGTAGTGAGAAGGCCCATTCGAGATCAGTGAAGACCTCGGAAAGGGAACCTACAAGCTCTTAAATATTGGAAGTAAGAAGACAGTGTCCATAACAAGGAATGCACATATGCTTAAAAAATATTATATGTTAGGATGTTGTACTCTTTCATAATCTAGCAATTTGAATGAAATATTTTTACTATCTGGTTGACCTGTTCTTACTACTTTTCCTTCACTTTTGAAATAAAATAATATATATATATATTCACAGTAAAAAAAAGGTCAGACGCATGGTAGAAAAACTCTTCAATTCCTAAAAAACCCAAAAAGGTCAGACGTATGGTAGAAAAACCTGTCAGCACCTAAAAACCCTGAAGGGAAAAATAACGTATGATAAAACTACCCGTCAAAACTTAAAAACTCAGTACATGATGAATGGCAGAAAATCCCATCAGAGTATAAATGGCATACTCAAAATCCTTTGAATCCTTAAGGGAAACTTGACTCTAGAGCTTCTCCTTTGAAATCTCACTATCAATGGCATGGGCCTTCCCCAACTAGAATGCAGCGGCAGAACGAGGCCTCATCTGGCAAGTCATAGCCTATGCCTCATAATCACAACAACTCCAGGAGTACCAACCCTTGCCACTCCTCTCAGTAAAGCAACTCCAACCCTGGTCAGACTCAGGATAAATATGAGACTCTCCAGAATAATAAACAATTGGGAGAGCCTTTGATGAGTTCAAAACATCTTGTGCAACACCATGGTGAAGATACTTCACAAAAGACGCATAGCAGTCTGGACGGAATAAGGTAGCACAAAATATTTTCTCTTAGACCTAAGATTACCATGAGGGGACGTAGCGTCACTAGAGTACAGAAGAGCCGCAAATGCAGATGGTTGTGACTTCTGTTTGTCAGACACCTCTCTGCCACTAGCTTCTGACACCTGCGATGGAGTGTGGGTTGGGCTTTTTATTGCAGACACATCACATTGCCCTTCGACAGCAACTGTATTCCTCTTTGAAACCAAAAGTACACCATCTAGGGCATCCTCTTTAACCATGTCTAGCATTTCAAAACCCAAATTCTCTGACTTGTATGGAAATTTCAGAATGGCCTTCTTCACATAGGGAAATTTCTTTTCCACTAGAGCCTCTTCAAATTCATCCAGTCAAGATCATCCAGAGGAATCGCCTCGGTGGCAACAATAGATTCATGAGTAGGAAGATCCAAACCCTTAGATGGCATTAAATTCCCTATAAACCCTTGATCAAAATGAACTTGGTGCTGAGAAAACCACCTCTAGTCATTCTCCATGAAGAAATAAGAAGGTTCACCGGCACTCAGAAGGGAGAAGTAAGGTCCATAGCGTATCACAGCCTGAAAGCAGTCAATGTTCACCACTCGATGAATATGGAGCCCATCAATCCCCCACGGGGCCACGATCCGGAGTAAGAACTTAAACTTCTCGCGTGATAATGCATTGCAATATGGATAATACACCTTACCATGGACTGAAAAGAGAAATTATCCAAAAGAAGATATGTCAAACCCAATGTCAACCCAAATGAATAAAAAAAGAAAAAAACACACACAAGCATTATGCTTAGAAATATTAATAGAGTTTGGCAAAACACCTTAATTCATATTCATCTATAAAGGAAAGATGATACAGTCGACGCTGATGGTCTGCCAATTGTCCATCGCCACTAGCAAGCCTTTGGATGCCTAGTTTTTATCCGAAAAAGGTAGTCCAATGAACATGATCATCAATTTTTAGGGTGAAAATGTATACCTCTATATGCCACCAATAGAACCGGCCTTCGCAAACGAAAATAAAAAAAAAAGGCATGAATGGTCAGACACAATTCATCAACCATTGAGAAGATGGTAAAACCCACAATAAACTTGAGGTCGTTGGGGGTCAACTACATCAGGTGAAAATTGTTGGACAATTATGACCCATAGCATCACTATTCGTACAGAACATGGTGTTGTTGTACAAATTAACTGTGTGACAAAGGAAATTGCTGTTTTATCATTTGTAATTGGAGTACTGAGATATATAAATGATAGAAGTCCATATGATTATTACCAGATTAATAAAATATGAGACAATATTTATCCACTAAGGTTTAATCCTTAAATATCCCTAGTCATAGTATTATCGAGACTGGACATCGATAATGCGGAATAGGCTAGTATTACACTTGTGCGTGTTATGGAAGCATAACAGCATAGTTCTCATATGTTTAAGTATTAGATACTTATGCAAGTGTAATAGGAGGTTGTGTTTACCGATGGTACGGAAACAGCTTCGCTGTAGATAGACCCCTCGGAATCCCATTGGTAGTGTGACTATGTGTCTATGGGAATCCATATCAGGGTAGGTGTATTTGGTCTTAACCTGAGACTTGCATCGCTAATACTTGCGACAATCAGTATACTTTGGTTTTGGTCATCCGGGGCTTTAACAGGTTATGTGTACGCATCTTCTGGGTATACTGAGAATCATAGTGTATTGGGTGTGATGTCAAGATGGAAGTATCACTTCAGTCATATGGAGATGATGATCACGCATGGATACAGAACTGGTACTCTCTTAAATGCTACAACTATCGGGATAATATGACAATGTCACGATTATCCGATTATATATACTAGTTGTTTGTGATCCGATATATGCTTCGTACGGGGCAGACACAATTCCAGCCCCAGGCCTAGCATGTGACATCTGATACTGGATCGTTATATGCAATATTACGTATACTACATCTGACAAAGATTACATATTCCTTTAAAGAATATTTCTGGAGAATTGGGTAGGCACAGTGTTTTGCTAGAAGCCAACCATGTCTTGTAAATCGGTATAAACATGGTACCGGATACGCACGTATTCGGATAGTCCGATGACCGTATTTACTGCCAACATATCCAAGGATCTCTTGGGTCGCCTCCCAAAGATTCACCGATGAAATTTGACTCGAGCGGAAAATTAATCTGGGATTAATTGCTAAAGAGGAAGAATTAAACTGAGATTAATTGCGTCGAGAATTTATCTGGGATTAAATTCTTCGAGAAGAGAGAACGCGATTAATTTGGAATTAATCGGTAAAAAAATTAATAGTTAAATTAAATTTTTCTATTTAATTTATTTAATTGGGCTAAAATAATATATCGTGCTTTCCCCCACGATGCTACCCATGTAAGTATTCCTAACTGCTTATTTTCCTATTTTCTTGTCTTGAATACTTATCAAACTATGATATAGGTCTATGTCGACTTCGTGGATAACTGTGATCGCTTAGCGCAAGTAGTGAAGGTTGAGTTAACTCAACAAAGCTATTCCATCGGGTACCTGCAAAGAAACATTAGCATGTATGCATGTATGCATGATTTCCTATCTTCTTTTTATATGTCCAATTGTAGTATGACATGTTGAGCCATCGTGTTTCCCCACACAGATCGCATCAAAGAGATGAGAGGTTAGTACAAAAGGACTGCATTCCCAAGATTTTCCGTGAAAGCTTGAGCCCGAGACTGATGAGGAGGGGTACGAGGAGGAGAGAGCCGATAAGTGGGAATCTTTGGAGTAGTAGAGCTATTTTTTCATTTTTTTTTCCTTTTTAATGTAGCTTTTGTTGTAAAAACTCATTTTTTGTTGACTTCATTATGCAATGAAAATACTATTTCATTTATTTCTATATTAATTTTTCTCAATACATTACATGAACGCGTAATCAATGCCTCATAAGTCTCTGACATACTTCCGGTAGTACATAGGATGAGCTAACCAGATTTGCTAGGATATCCAGCTATACATAGGGTGAAATTCAGATCGAACTTCTCACGATGTCTCAATGGCAGTGGCGTTCATTCAGAGGTCAGAAATCCAATCCTCATGCTATTCCATTTAATGTTCTATATATAGATTATATTTCTTCTCTATTTTGACCACCAAAGACCTCTATTTTTCTCTTTCTCTACTCCCGAGGCATTCTGCTTCCGCTAACATTATCGCTTGGATTGTTCAGCTATTGATAACATCTGGCGATTTGGAGCTCATCTGATCGGACATTAAATATCCAGTTGCTGTCTAACACATCTGACTGTCCCTATGGTTCACACTCTGTAAGACCACGTCGTGTCCTTGATCCATTGGATTTCTGACTGGTCACCCCCAGATTTGATTCTGTTATTGGCACTTTGGTACCTCCACCGCGTTAAGGCAGCTTCAACATTCTAGGACACTTAAAATCATATCTTTCGTTTGCATAGCCACAAGTTATACCCATTGCCCGAGGAGTTTGTTGCTATTCTGGGCTTGTGGTTCTCTCCTTTTACTCTTTTAGCCGTACCATTCTTCAAAAGTCATTACCCATTGAAAGCCTCTGAAGCTTTTCTTCTCACCCCTGCTGAGATGGAGACCATGCCCCTTGTCCATTGAACTAAAAAAACTATTGGATGTTGCTCCTAACATGGAGGTAGGATCCCACCGATAGAAGAGTGTGATTATGTTTTACGTCCCGACTCGATATCTCTTGGTGGGTCAGGATGGAGGGAGAGGCAATTATCAGCTTTTCCACATTATCCACGGTATCAGATGCAGTTATAACCCTACCTATGTTATCTTGGATGATACATTTTGTGGTCCAGATGAGATCAGACATGACTCTATCAATTGATTCTTAGGAAGTCCTTTACTCTTATAGGTATGCCCTAAATTTTATCTAGGCCGTCATTGCGGATTTTCAACCTAACAGGCTGTTTTGCTTTTACCCAGGAAGCCTTTCAGGTTTTCAAAGCGAGCTAACACTCATTCATCATCCTCCAACTTTACCACATACGGACCATTACATCATTCTCATGCTATGGTGAAGAAGAATCTATCTTACGATGCATGGAAGGAATGGTTGCAACAAGTGTCTGGCGCTGAGATTTTGTGGATGTGCCCTTGATGGCTCAACCATGTTACCATCGACTTCTTCGGGAATTCTGTGCTTGTCATAGGCCTCCATGTTAGTTCCTTCAATTTTCCTAATAGGCTTTACCGACAGTGCGGGTGTCCTCCACACCTTGTTCCTGAGAAGCACACTTTCTAAGGTGGCCCCGTGTCTCGTCATCTCTTGAACCATTTTCATGAAAAACAGATTCAGTGTCGTGCCTATACCGTTACTACCCTAGAGTCTATCCATGCACCGGACAACCATGGGTCCTTGACTGGTCCTTCGGATTCGAACCCTACATTGAAAAGACAAAGACGATGATTCATGCATGCTTGTTTTTAGTTTTCTTCGTTGGCTATGATTATGCATTTTATGAAAATTTTGAGCTTTATTTCAATAAAACATTATCATTTTTAGTACATGTGTGAATACACTCATTGCTTTTTTATGAAGAGTACCCTTGTCGTTAGTTGGCCCTTTCAGGTTTTCCAAATACCTATTTTTCACTCACAAATCCCTAAAATTTGCATAAACCATTTTGGTTTAACGAGATGCTCTTACTTTTTCTTAGGTCGTCCTTTGCGAATTTTTGACCTAACGAGTTTTTTTATGCAAAATATTTCTTTAGCCAGTCCAGATTGATGGGTTCTGTGAACTCGTTTCCTTTCAAATTAGACAATCGCCCTGTCCTATTCTTCAATATCCTCTTAACCATTCCCAATTGGGCCTGAACTTTCCCTTTGGATCCATTACCAATGGTCTTGATTGTTTCAGTACCAGATCCCCTTCTTTAATCTTACTGGGTTTGACCTTTTTGTTGAAAGCCTGAGCTACTCTTTTCATATACAACTGGGTGTGATATAATGCACTTATATTATTTTCATCAAACAGAGCCAACTATTCGAACCTTTTCTCGGCCCATTCTTGTTTGGACAAGTCTGCCTCCATCATAACCCACATTGACTGTGCCTCGATCTCCACTGGCAGTACCAATTTTATCTCATACACTGAAGAATAGGGTGTGGCTCCGATTGTACCAAAGTTCTATAACCCCGTAATGCAAAGGTATATTGTTTGTCCAGTCTTTATAAGTTTCCGTCATCTTAGCCTGGATCCTCTTTAGAGTCTTATTGGTGGCCTCTACTGTCTCATTCATTTGCGGTCTATATAACGAATACTTGTAGGGCCTAATCTCATACTTTTGTAACATGGCCTTATTTTCTCCTTAAAATTACAATATGTTGTCTATTACCACATGGTGCGGCATCCCATATTGACAAATAATATTTCGAGCTATAAATATAGCCATCTTTTTGGCTATGACATTGCGGAATGACTCAAGCTCTACCCATTGAAGGAAGTAGTCTACGAATAATACTATAAACTGATGTTCATTGGATGCTTGCGATTTTATTTCATCGATCATGTCGATACCCCATGTTGAGAATGGCCTAATTTCTGATAACCCATGTAACTCCGTCGGTGGTAAGTGGTTTAGGTTCCGTGGGCCTTATAGGATGACAGTATTTTACCAATTCTGCACGATTTGTCTCCATAGTCAGCCAATAAAACTATTGTCTCATGATTTTTCTTGATAAATTAAGCCCACTCATGTGTGAAATGCACACTCCTACGTTGACTTCTTCCATCACCTTCTTGGCTTCTTCCTCTTTCATGTATTTCAATTGTACTCTATTGGACTGTCATTTATATACAAATCACCATTCAGCCTGACGAATTGAAAAGCTAACTTCTTGATAGCTAACTTGTCTCTTCTACCAGGTTCTTCTGGAAATTCCCCACGATCCAAGAAGTTTTGGATGTCATAGTTCCATGGCTTTCCATCTCCTCCTTTGACCTTCATGACCCTTCTTACTTTATAGTTGGGCTTACTGGCCGTAGTTAATACTAAGGGCCTAACGGTTGGCTTTTCTGAATTCTCCCATGTTGAAGCTATAATGGCCAAGGCGTCTACCATTTGGTTTTCTTCCCTAGGGAGGTGTTGGAATGTGCACCATATGAGAATTAAAAATTATACACTTAATAAAGGAGAAACTAATCATTTTACACTTGTAATTTCATTAACCCCCTTAATTTAGCATATTTATTAAATAATAATTATATTTTATATTTTATTGTGAATTTTTATTTATTGTGTAGGTAAAATACAGCTTCGGAAGCTCAACTAGAAAACTGGATATGAGATCTAAATGTTAGTCTCCAAGACATGCCACAAGATCACTAAGAATGATTAAAGTGCGAATAATCAAAGAGAGTTACGGAATACTCACATTGATTGGTTGAAGATTTAAAAAAATTTCCATCTTTGTTGGATGTGTTGGAAGCTTCGGAGCTCGAGATCGAGTTCCAAACTCTCGGGTGTGTTGGATTTTTCTAAACATCCCAATATCATTAAACAAGCATGAAACAAGTGCGAATACAATGAGGGAGTTGCGGAATACTCACATCAATCGGTTGAGCGACACTACGATGAACAAAAATTCATTTTCCGCTCACTGTTACAACTCACAGCAGTCCAGTTTTTGATCTCCAAAGATTTGGCTTTTGATCATCTTCGTCAAGCTCCAAGCTTCGTCAAACGATTCCAAGCTCATGGGTAGACTTCCCTATCACCTTCGCATGTCTTTCGGAGTGCTAGCTCTTGATGTTTTTGCCACAAAAACACCACACTTTGCTTCCCATTGCTCTCAGAATTTCCCAAAAAAACCAGAACAAAAACAGCCCAAATGGGCGTGAAGAATAGAAGAAAAATGGGTCCATTTCGTGAGTCAAGAGAGAGAATGAGTGAAGTGATTTTTGTATTTGATTTTGTGTATCTAATACACAATTTTTTCATTACCAAAAAATCAAATAATTGATTTATCAAATACAAAAAGTCAAGGCAACAAAGTTTGCCAACCACTCCCATCAAGTCACATTAATCAATCAATCAATGGTCAGATCACTCAAAGTGACATGTGATTTGATGCTTGATGTGACTAGCGATTTGACGCTTGATTTGACTTGCGTGCCGCACTCGAATTCGAAATGCGAATGCGCTCGCAAACAATCCCCAGTTCGGGTTCGCTAATTCCAAATTAATGAATTTTCTGTTGCGACGTAATTAAATGATTTTGCCTAGCGAAATCACTATTCACGTCGCTAACGAATTAATTCTAAATTAACTTGTTGGCCCGAATTAAAATCTAATTTTAATTCCGCGTCGAAATCCAATCTCGTTTAATATATCGAATATATTAATTAATCGATTAATTCCAAATTAATCGTTATCTCTCTTTAAATTGATATTTTATCCCAGATAAAATATCTCCGCAATTAATCCCAGATTAATTTTCTCTCTCTTCTAATTAATCCCAGATTAATAAAAGTGAGAGTCATACGTCATCGGTGAATCTTCGGGAAGCGACCCATGAGATCCCCGTATATGTTGGCAGTAAATTAAGTCGTCGGACTATCTGAACACGTAAGTACCTAGTACTACGTTTTACCGATTTACAAGACAAGGTTGGCTTCTAGCAAAGCGCCATGCCTACCCAATTCTCCAGAAATATCATTACAGTAATATAAGGATCTATATCAGGCGTAGTATACGTAGTATTGTGTATGTCGATCCAGTATCGGATGATCACGTGCTAGGCCTGGGGCTGGAATTGTGTCTGCCCCGTACGAAGAACATGTCGGATGTCTGGTAACTAGTCTCTATAATCGGATAAACATGACCTTGTCATTTTATCCCGATGACTGCAGTACATAAGAGTACTAGTACCGTATCCTACGTGACCATCATCTCCATATGACTGGAGTGACACTTCCATCTTGACATCACACCCAACACACTACGATTCTTGATATTCCCAGAAGAGGCATACACAGAAACCGGTTAAAGCCCTGGACAACCAAAACCAAAGTATATTGATTGTCGCAAGTATTAGCGGTGCAAGTCTCAGGTTAAGACCAAATACACCTACCCTGATTTCGGACTTCCACATACACATAGTCATACTACCAATGGAATTCCGATGGGGTCTATCAGAGCGAAGCTGTTTCCCGTACCATCGGTAAAACATAACCTCCTATTACACTTGCATGAGTATCCTATACCCAAATATATGAGAACTATGTCGTTATGCCCTCACAACGCGCACAAGTGTAATACTAGTCTTTTACGTATTTATCGATGTCCAATCTCGATAATACTCTGACTAGGGATATTTAATGATTTATCTTTCGTGGACTGATACTGTCTCATATCATTCTCAATCCAGGAACAAATCATAGGGACCTCATATCATTTATACATCTAGGTGATCTTATCACAAATGATAAGAGAGCAATCTCCTTTGTCACATAGTTAATTTGTACAACAACACCATGATCTGTACAAATAATGACGTTATAGGTCATAATTGTCCAACAAGGTGAGTTTCCCTATCACCTTGATTTACTCCTTAAAGTGCTAGCTTGGAACAAAAATGGAAGAAAAAATTTCCCTTCCATGGCAATAGGCTCTAGGCTTTTTAGAGAAAAGAGATAGGGAAAAGTATTTTCAAGTGTTCAACCAACTTACAAAATGTTGACTTCCCTTTTAAATACAAAAAGTGTGGGTTGGAATTGGTTAGAGTGTAGAAAAAGCAACCTCAAGCTTTCACTCAATCAATCACCAAATTCCATCAAGTGTCAAACACTTTGATGTAAGTTGGCGGGCCTCACTTTAAATTCCAAATTTAAGTCGGAAAATCCAACACACAACTTCGCTCGGGCCCGGGTTCGTTTATTTCCGAATTAAACGAATTTTCCGTTGGGACGTAATTAAATCCAATTTAATTAAATAATAATGCTTAGAAAAATTATTACGGAAGTCGCTCGTGAATTAATTCCAAATTAATTCGTTCGCTTGAATTAAAATCAAAATTTAATTCCGCATTGAAATCTAATTTCAATTAATATATCTAATATATTATTTTAGCCCAATTAAATAAATTAAATAGTAAAATCTAATTTAACTATTAAATTTATTTTACCGATTAATTCCAAATTAATCATGTTCTCTCTTCTCGAAGAATTTATTCCCAGATAAATTCTCGACGCAATTAATCCTAGATTCATTCTTTCTCATTTAATTAATCCCAGATAAATTTATTGCTGTAATTAATCCCAGATTAATTTTCTGTTCTAGTCAAATCTCAATGGTGAATCTTTGGGAAGTGACCCAAGAGATTACTGGATATGTTGGCAGTAAATACGGTTATCGGACTATCTGAATACGTGCGTACCCAGTACCACGTCCTTACCGATTTACAAGACATGGTTGGCTTCTAGCAAAGCACCGTGCCTACCAAATTCTCCAGAAATATTATGTAAACGAATATGTAATCTTTGTCAAGCGTAGTATACGTAGTATTGCGTATTACGATCCAGTATCGAATGTCACATGCTAGGCCTGGGGCTGGAATTGTGTCTGCCCCGTACGAAGCATATATCGGATCTCTGGTAACTAGTCTCTATAATCAGATAATCATGACATAGTCATATTATCCCGATGATTGCAGTACTAAAGAGTACTAGTTCCGTATCCTGCGTGATCATCATCTCCATATGACTGGAGTGATACTTCCATCTTGACATCACACCCAATACACTACGATTCTCAGTATACCCAGAAGAGGCGTACACAGAACTTGTTAAAGCCCCGGACGACCAAAACCAAAGTATACCAATTGTCGCAAGTATTAGCGATGCAAGTCTCAGGTTAAGACAAAATACACCTACCCTGATTCGGATTCCCATAGACACATAGTCATACTACCAATGAGATTCTGAGGGGTCTATCCAGAGCGAAGCTGTTCCCCGTACCATCGGTAAAACATAACCTCCTATTACACTTGCATGAGTATCCTATACCCAAATATATGAGAACTATGTCGTTATGCCCTCACAACGCGCACAAGTGTAATACTAGTCTTTTACGTATTTATCGATGTCCAATCTCGATAATACTCTGACTAGGGATATTTAATGATTTATCCTTCGTGGACTGATACTGTCTCATATCATTCTCAATCCAGGAACAAATCATAGGGACCTCATATCATTTATACATCTAGGTGATCTTATCACAAATGATAAGAGAGCAATTTCCTTTGTCACATAGTTATTTTGTACAACAACACCATGTTATGTACAAATAGTGATGCTATGGGTCATAATTATCCAACAATCTCCCACTTGACCTATAGCCAATCACTCAAGTGTCCTACACCTGAACTATGTACGGGTCGCTCAAACTTCTGCTGAGTAACATCTTTCGTCAGCGGATTTACAAGGTTATCATCTGATGCGATTTATTCGATCATCACATCGCCACGATGTATGATCCAAACGAATCAGATGAATTAGTCGAAGTACATACTTGAATCATTGATGAGACCGTGGTTCCTTAGCTTGTACTGTAGCCTAGCTCAGCTGCTAACAGAACTACTCCTAATCTAATTAGGAATTTTATAGATCCAAAATCGCTTCTTTTGCTGCCTCAGCTACAGCAATATTCCGCTTTTGTTGTTTATTCGGCAACAATATCTTGCTTGGAAGATTTCCAGCTCACTGTTCCGTTATTAAAACTATATAGTACCCTTATTACGACCTATAGTCGTTTTTGTCGGTTAGGAAACTTGCAACGGTGAACCCAGTCACTTCAAGTTCTCCTTCTCTATAGCTTAATAAAGCATCTTTAGTTCATCTAAAATACTTAAGGATGTTCTTAACATCAATCCAGTGACCATCACCTGGATCAGCCCGTTTGTGACTCTAAATGCTCAAAGCATATGAGACATCAAGTCACGTACATTTCAAAATGTACGAGTTCTCGGAGAGTGCCAACAACATTTAGATCTATCACCGTAGATCCTTATTCCTAGAATAAAGGTTGTCTCTCCCAAGTAGTCTACGGAGAATTTTCATGAAAGCCAAGCTTTCACCGATTGTATTATGGGAATGTCATTTCCAAGAAATGATATGTCATTATTATATAGGACAATCATTGCCAGTGCTCTCCCACTAACCTTCTTATATACTCAAGAATTATATTCGTTTTGAATTAAATCATATACCATTATGATCTTATCAAAACATTATTTCCAAGAACGTAATGCTTGCTTCAATCCATAAATGGATCGATTTAACTTGCAAACCTAGTTTGCACGTTTTGGTACGACAAAACCGTCAGGATGTTGTAAACATCCTCCAAAAGGTTTCCATTTAAGGAAAGCGATTTTGATGTTCAACTGTCATATTTCATAAATGAAACATGCAGCATTAGCAAGCATTATTTGATTGGATTTAATCATGGCAACGGATAAAAGGTTTCATCATAATCGACACTATGTTGATGATGATACCTTTTTGCCACAATCCTAGCTTTGTACGTTTGTATGTTGCCATCCATGTTTGTCTTCTTTGAAGACTCATATAGTACCAATAGGCACAATGCCTTCTGGTACATCAACCAGTATCCAAACTTGGTTGGTATACATGGAATCCATTTCGGACATCATGGCACTTTTCCATAATAGGGAGTCGATACCTTGTATCATTTCCTCATACGTAGCCGGTTCGTGTTCCTCAATAAGATTGACATCTTTACGAGGTGAGATCAGAAACCCATACCTCCCAGGTTATTTTATGACTCTCTCCGACATGCGCGGTTCTTGTGTATTTGAAGATTGTGGTACAGTTTCATCCCTGATGAACTGTTTGTGTTCCGTTAAAGAATCGGTGTCTGGAACAGTATTACTCCGATTTTCATCGAGTTTTACTTTCCTCCCACTTAACACTGCATATAGGTATTCCTCTTAGGAAAACCGCATGGAGAGCAAAAATTACACTGTTCTCTTATGAGTTTGTATAAGTACTATACTTTGGTTTCCCCAGGACAACCAATTACAACTAGGCACTTATCCGATTTGGGTTCTAGTTTGGTATTATCCAAACATATGCCCAGCATTCCCAAATCTTCAGGAATGAGAAAACTCAGTTTCTTTCCTGTTTATATCTAATATAAAGTCTGTCCAACAGATTTTCATGGAACCTTATTCAAAATAAGTATTGCACTGTTTAATTTGTATCCCGTGAAGGAAATTAGTAGCTCAGAGCGACTCATCATTAACCTAACTATGTCCAACAAAGTTCGGTTTCTCTGTTCGGACACACCGTCAAATTGAGGTGTTCCGGGAGGAGTCTACTATGAAAGAATACTATACTCTTTCAAATAGTGGAGAAACTTATTGCTTAAGTATTTTCATCATGGTCTAATCGTGATGTTTTAATACTCTTGCCGGTCTGTTTTATACTTCGTGTCGAAACTCTTTGAATTTATCAAAAGTTTCTGATTTATGTTTCACAAGAAACACATAACCATAACGCGATGCCACATCCGTAAAGGTTGCGAAGTATTCATATCCACCTCTAGCCTAGCTAGACATGGGCCCACTTACGTCACAATGAACGAGGGCTAACAGATCGGTGGCATTTACACTTTTACCAAGTAAAAGGTATTTTAGGCACTTTGCCCAATAAACTAGATTCGTAGACATCATTTGAATTAGAATCAAATCTGTCCTAGTATCAACTCTTCGAAAGTGTGGATATACGAGTCTTGTTAATGTGTCCCAGACAGCAATGCCACAAATAAGTCTCATCTGATTAATTCAGTTTGAGCTATTTGTTTGTCTTGTTATATGTTTGAGATTCATTTATATTCAAAATATAAATACTGTTATTCACATCCAATGTGTTTATCTCAATATCATCTTTATAAACAAAACACTTAGTGTTCTAGAATATAAAGGTATACCCGCAACAGGTTAAACTTAGATATATAGATAATGTTTCTAGTCAAACTAGGTACATTATAACAGTTTCCTAATTTAAGTAAATTCCCCAATGGCAGTTCTAAAACTTAGGTTTCTACGGTTAAAACAGCGACTCTCGTCCCATTTTCGACTCGTAGGTGGATTCATCTGAAGTCAGTATCCTGCTCATCAGCAGATTCTGCACATCAGTACATATTTATGTACTACATCTTGTATCAAAAATCCAACTTTGAAACTAATAGTGAACATGTTTATGACAAACATATTTGAAGCCGGAGCCTTGCCCCGCCTTCACTTCCTTCATATATGCCTTGTTCATATGGCAGTCACACTTCTAGTGACTCCGTTTGCCATAGTTTAGGCAGACATCTTGGGATATATCATTTATCTTCCCAGAAGACTGTGATGATTTTGTCTTTGCCCCTTTTAGAAGCTCTGGCTGTGCCTCCTTGAGCATAGCAATCAACTCTCCAAGAGTTTACTTTTGGTTCATAATGAACCTGCCCCCGTTTTCGGGTAGAGACTATAAGATCAAATCTTTGGTAGTCTCGGCCACGTAGGTAATGCCTAGCTAACCTAGCTAATTGACGTCAGCAATCATCTGCGACACCTAGTGTTCGACAGATGTACCCTCTGACATACGTGAGCGAAAGAGCTTCTTTTGCAATTTTTACTTCTAAGATCTAAGGTTAGATCAATGAAGATCCTTTAATTTCATCATCATGGTATAAAGATCTAATCCTTAATTCAGACGACGGAATTAAAGAGTCATTGTGGTAAGCATCACGGATTGAGCACTAAGGTTTTCATCATGATGAGTCTTCCAAAGCTCATGCTCCACTATTCACTCAACTCCGAGCTTAGGCCCGAGAGGTTACTCTATCAAATAGAGTAACTTCTCGACTCCCAGGACTATCCTGATGTTCTATTCCCAATCTGAAAATTAAAGCCATTTAAAGACATTTTCACCCAGGATTATGTTTTAAACGCTAATCTTTCAGTTATCTTGATTCCAATAATCTAACTATCTAATCAACGATTTCGGGTACAATCGAATATAATGATTACTATAGTCTAACTACATAATCAACTACAATTGATTGGTTACATTCAAATGTATTGATTACTATAATCCAATTATATAACCAACTACAAATGAAGTAGTTTGAATACAATCTAACTGTTAAAATAAAACAAAAATTAAATATTTAAATAATGACGAAAAATTAAATGAGCGCATATTGGCAAGTATCTAAACGAAATTGCAAATTTAATACTTGCCTCCCACTATTTTTCGGCGAGCCTTTAACCCTCTGTAGAGTACTCGGGAAACCTAGTTTCCTAGTGGGCTAGGATCCCGTTAAATAACACACAACCTTGACTTTGGCCAACAAGTTGTATGATACTTAACTAGGTAGATCTTCTAAGATCAATTGGATCTCATCCAATTCCTAGATCCAATAGGTGGACATCCAAGTCCAAAACATATATCCAATATATGCCAATATATCCAATATATTCCCGAACCTTTTTCCTCTGAATCAACTAAGCCTTGGCTTTGGCACAACAAGCTTAATAATTCCAGTTAAGCGGGACACATTGACTTTGGAAAGCTTCGTAATTGATGTCGATGGACAAGAAGTGATCTTGACTTTGGCCAAAAAATACAACTTGGACAAGACATGCGATATGGAACAAAGCCTTCATGATTCAAACACATCCGCAATGGACAAAGGTCTTGACTTTGGCCAACAAACCAGTGCCAATCTTGGATCTTGAGAGAGAATCACTCAATGGAAGGAAAACGCTTAATATTCGTTGAGGGTTTTTCGCGTAATTGGCAACCAATTAATTATCTTTGATTCGGTCTCATCATACACCCTTAAGCATGCATTCTAAAAGCATAATAAGGCGCGATACAATTAATAATGATATGCGGATTGATATATAAAACAAGTTGTTCCTAGAACAAATCTCTCCATTTCCTCTCTCCCGCTAGCACTATACATACTTCTACCCAATTACATAACACTTCTAAAGAAACCTCATTTACATTGAGGGGAATAGGTGAGAAGAGAAATACAATGAGAAAAGAGGTAATAGGCTGGACACGCAGGTCCAATTAAATAAATTCTAAATTTGTTACAAAAATTTCCAAAATTGCCCTCACCCTTCTAATATCCATCTGATATACATTATTCATACATACATCCAAGTATTCACACATAACATGTTATCAATCAATCTAATCCAATTAATTAATCTTTGATTAATGACCATCCAATATTCAAACAATGATTTTATTTGCGCGAGTCCAACTCATTTTTGAATTATATCAAACTACAATATTAAATCCAATTTAATTTGTATTCAAACTAATTCTTTATTTAATTCCAAATTAAATAATTACACATTTTAATGTGCCTTTGCGACTTAGATTCTAAATCTAATCTTAATGGGTCTCAAAGCCCAATTAACATCTAATGTCAATTTAATTAAAGTCCAATGGGCTTTTAATTAATTCATTAGGCATGGGCTTTGGCAATTATGGGTCAAACCCAAGATGCCAAGGCCCAATTAGGAATCACCTTATGCCAAAAATCAATTTAGGCCCATTAGGCCCAATTAAATAATTTAAAGGCCCAATTGTCATATTGGACTTTATGGAAATGATTTTAGGCCCAATTGGACCCAACCAATTATCCTAAACCAAACTTGCCCCAACCAAGCCCATTAAGCTCAATTACAACAAATTAAATTAATACAACATTTCAAATAACATATTAATTCAATTAAAGTGCAATTATCATAATTAATTAATTAACCTAATGTTTCCAAAACATTAATTTAGTCTAATTAATCATGCCTAATTCCCACATTCATGTCCAACACAAAATTGGGGCAAAATTAATTCTACAACATGCTATAGGGTTCACGGCAATGGCATATAAAATATTATACAATTTGATTTCAATCTAATTAAATCAACTTTTAACATACATCTCATGCCAACAACACATCCAATATGTTAAATTTCAAAAATTCACCATGAACCTATTCTAGGGTGTGTTCGGCCAAGGCTACAAATTGGGGAAAATTAATCCTATCAATTTTTCACAAAATAAGGATGCACAAATCCAATTAGACATCATCCAAGCTCAACCAAACAATCAATTTGAAGAAATTATGTTCTAAACACAAAAACCCCAAATAAAGTCCATAAACCCTAGAATACCAAATCAAACTTAGGATGGCTCTAGATACCATTGTTAGTCTCCAAGACATGCCACAAGATCACTAAGAATGATTAAAGTGTGAATAATCAAAGAGAGTTGCGGAATACTCACATTGATTGGTTGAAGATTAAAAAAATTTCCATCTTTGTTGGATGTGTTGGAAGCTTCGAAGCTTGAGATCGAGTTCCAAACTCTCAGGTGAGTTTCCTTATCACCTTGATTTACTCCTTGAAGTGCTATCTTGGAACAAAAATGGAAGAAAAATTTTCCCTTCCATGGCAATAGGCTCTCGGCTTTTTGAGAGAAAAGAGAGAGGGAATAGTATTTTCAAGTGTTCAACCAACTTACAAAATGTTGACTTCCCTTTTAAATACAAAAAGTGTGTGTTGGAATTGGTTAGAGTGTAGAAAAAGCAACCTCAAGCTTTCACTCAATCAATCACCAAATTCCATCAAGTGTCAAACACTTTGATGTAAGTTGGCGAGCCCCACTTTAAATTCCAAATTTAAGTCGGACAATCCAACACGTAACTTCGCTCGAGCCTGGGTTCGTTTAATTCCGAATTAAACGAATTTTCCATTGCGACGTAATTAAATCCAATTTACTTAAATAATAATGCCTAGGAAAATTATTACGGAAGTCGCTCGCGAATTAATTCCAAATTAATTTGTTCGCTTGAATTAAAATCAAATTTTAATTCCGCATTGAAATCTAATTTCAATTAATATATCTAATATATTATTTTAGTCCAATTAAATAAATTAAATAGTAAAATCTAATTTAACTATTAAATTTATTTTACCGATTAATTCCAAATTAATCGCGTTCTCTCTTCTCGATGAATTTATTCCCAGATAAATTCTCGACGTAATTAATCACAGATTAATTCTTTCTCATTTAATTAATCCCAATTTAATTTATTGCCGTAATTATTCCCAGATTAATTTTCTCTCTCGTAATTAATCCCAGATTAATTTTCTGTTCGAGTCAAATCTCAACGGTGAATCTTCGGGAAGCGACCCAAGAGATTCCTAGATATGTTGGCAGTAAATACGGTTATCGGACTATCCGAATGCGTGCATACCCAGTACCACGTCCTTACCGATTTACAAGACATGGTTGACTTCTAGCAAAGCACCGTGCCTACCAAATTCTCCAGAAATATTCTGTAAACGAATATGTAATCTTTGTCAGGCGTAGTATACGTAGTATTGCGTATTACGATCCAATATCGAATGTCACATGCTAGGCCTGGGGTTGGAATTGTGTATGCCCCGTACAAAGCATATATCGGATCTCTGGTAACTAGTCTCTATAATCAGATAATCATGACCTAGTCATATTATCCCGATGACTGCACTACTAAAGAGTACTAGTTCCGTATCCTGCGTGATCATCATCTCCATATGACTGGAGTGATACTTCCATCTTGACATCACACCCAATACACTACGATTCTCAGTATACCAGAAGAGGCGTACACAGAACCTGTTAAAGCCCCGGACGACCAAAACCAAAGTATACTGATTGTCGTAAGTATTAGCGATGCAAGTCTCAGGTTAAGACCAAATACACCTACCCTGATTCGGATTCCCATAGACACATAGTCATACTACCAATGAAATTCTGAGGGGTTTATCCAGAGCGAAGCTGTTCCCGTACCATCGGTAAACACAACCTCTTATCACACTTGCATAATTATCCAATACTTAAATATATGAGAACTATGTCGTTATGCTCCCACAACGCGCACAAGTGCAATACTAGTCTATTACGCATTATCGATGTCCAGTCTCGATAATACTACGACTATGGATATTTAATGATTAAACCTTAATGGATTAATTTTGTCTCATATCTTATTAATCCGGAACTAATCATATGAACTTTTATCATTTATATATCCCTGTAATCCAATTACAAATTGATAAAAGAGCAATTTCCTTTGACACATAGTTAATTTATACAACAACACCATGTTCTGTACAAATAGTGATGCTATGGGTCATAATTGTCCAACACTAAATTCCAGGACAAGAAAACCCAAAAAGAGCATGACAACTTGATTCAATTCGGACTTGGAAAACATTCACCGTGTTTAGATTGGCAACTGATAAGTGCATGAAAATGTACTTTGAAACATCACTTATTCGAGTTTATTGCTAAGTATTTAGTCATATCTCTTATATTTTATTATGTAATATTTATTATTATTTTAATTTAGAAAATATTTATTATTTATATTAATTTAATAATTTCCGTATTTATTATTGTAGGAATCGGAAAGAAACCAAACACAAACAAGAGAAGTTCCAAGTTCACGCGTTGGAAAGAGCTCATGTGGGGTCCTATGACTTGTTTTGTTGTTTGAATAATACAAAAGCATGCAATTGTGAAGAATTGGAGAAAGCTGTTGTGAGAGATGTGAATTAAAAGGGAAAGCACAGAAGACTCACGCCATTTTTCACTAAATTAAGAGAAAGTAACTGTGGGCCCAGGATTCAATAGGAATTAGGTTTCACTTTTGCATGATTATTTAAAGCCATAAAAGTGGCGAGAATGAGGGGGGAAGCTGCGTGAAGCAGCTCATGCTGCGCAAACAAATAAAAAAATCAGAGAGAGTTTGCTGCGTGAATAAAAGAAAAAACGTAAGGAGAAGCCGCAAGTCGAGAGCCAGACGTACAAGCAGAGAGCAGAGAGCAGAGGCCACGAGCGGAGAAGAAACCGGAGACGCGGAGCAGTGATAATTCAGAACGATATGTCGCTCCAATCCCATGCTATTTTTCTTTTATGGGGAAATAATCTCTTAGGCAAAGTTAGGGGTGAACTCTTGTATTTAAATCCTTATATTTATGTTTTTGATTTCTTGAGTACCTTATAAACGTTTAATATAATTAATAATTGTTATTCTTTATTATCCTTCGATTTATTAATCCAGAGATTGTGTTTTGTCAAATACCATATAGATCCAGCCATGCTTCTTCTATGTGTGGTGTGCGAACTCAGTTGTGACTGGTAAAAGTTATTTTACGTGTTGGTCTTTTGATGCAGTATTGTCTGAGGGTATATTGTCGACGTTAGATAACTCGTAACGATGACTTTTGTGTGTTGTTAACATATGGAAAATAATCATTAATTACCTTAGAATTTGATATATGTAGAATTGAATATTTTCCGGTTGTTGGTTTGGGATGTGAAACCCTCAACCGAGTAATAATAGGAATTAATAACTGAATATAGGAGTTTGATGCAAGAGGGATTCCCGACGTTTTGCTGTTTATCTCTGCTGATATCTTTTATTATCTTTTCATTGTTTTATTTATCTTTACTTTAATTACCAATTCCATCGTTTTATTTATTTAAGTTATTGTTAACGTTTTTGTTTGAGTAAATTAGTTCTTGTAACCATCTCTCTGAGGAATCGACACCCCAGTTATACTGCGATAACCGCAAGTTATTTTTGGCATAATCAGCAGCAAAATGAGTTTATGATGTATTTACCCATACATGTATTATTATTATTATTATTATTATATAATATATTTTGGAGGACCCACCAAGATTTTATATATAAAATCTCTTTTATATATTATATTGGAGGTCCCACCCAGATTTTATATATATATATATATATATATATATATATATATATATATATATATATATAATATATATATATATATATATATTATAATATATTAATATATTAATTAAATAAAAAACAATTGCTTTCCACCTTTCAGTGAAAAGCAATTGCATACTTGCAAATTAAAAACTCAGCTTGCAATTTGCAAGGAACATTTCTTTAACGTCCTTCATAGGTTTCTCTCTGAATTTTATGAATGGTTTCGGCTCTTATGTGTTTTATTTTAAGTTTTCTTGTAATTTTTATTTTTCAGTAATAAAATTATGAGTAGCTAATTTCGTCCTGAATGGGTAAATGGTGATGTTTTTAATATGAGAATATAAATTAATCTCTCTTATATTATAATATATGAATCGTAATCTAATGATTAATATTTAATTTAAATCTGAATTAATTATTGACAAACTTTGTTACCGCCTATATGACTGGTTTTGTTTATTTAGTATAATTGAGTACCTAATTGAACTTTTTATAGACAAATATTATCAACGCCTTTATGGTTGGTTTTATATGTTTTGGCATAATTAATTCCTGAAATGACAATTTATATATTATAAAAAAGTAAGATTTCTAAATTTGTAATATTAAAGGTGAATCTTCTAGCTCCGATATTTTATTTATTGTTGAAGTCCGATTTAAAAATTGTCAATCATTTCAAATAATTCAGCCGGTTTCTTTTTACTCAAATTATTATTTTATCCTATTAAATCTATTCCATATGGATTGACCCCGGACTTACCGGGTTATTTTATTACTTCAACACGCTTATACTTGGGAGTAAATAATCATTTTGTGAGTGTGTCAGCATATTGGGATACTTTGTATCCAAATCCTGAGGTGTAATAGATACAGTCTTAACATATCTTCCTTTAGTTCCCAATCTCCTCATATATGGCAAATTACCAACAACGAATCTTCAAAAACCTCTACATCTTCTTCCTCAGGGCTATCAATGCTTCTAACCCGAATGTACATGCCTCGTATTCAGCCATGTTTTTAGTGATTGCAATGATTAGCCTCTTAGCCATAGGCATCGGGGTCCACGGCTAAATATAAGATGATGGGTTTTCCAGGCTTGAGAGGTCTCAAGACTAGTGGATTGGTCATATATTTTCTAATCTTTTCGAAGGCCTCTTGGCATTGCTCATACCACTCCACGGGCTGATCCTTCTTAAGTAGTTTGAAGATCGATTCACAAACTGATGTTAATTTGGCAATAAATCGAATGATGTATTGTATTTTTCCCAAAATACCCTTACTTCATTCTCCTTCTGGGTACGGGTATCTCCGTTATTGCATTGATCTTCCCCGGATCCATTTCTATCCCTCGAGGGCCTACCGTATGTCCTGGAAAATTTCTGGAAGTTACCTCAAATAAACACTTCTTGGGGTTGAGCCTGAGATTGTACCTATCCACTTTTTAAAAGAACGTTTCCAATGCCGCAAAGTGCCCTTCTCGGATGTCTGACTTGACTATCATGTCGTCAACTTATACTTTGACCTCCTTATGTACCAAGTCGTGGAATAGAGTAGTGGCCATCCGTTGATAAATAGCCCTTACATTCTTTAGTCCAAAAGGCATTACTTTATAGCAATAAGTTCCTTATTCCGTAATGAAAGTCGTTTTATACTTATCTTCTTATGCAATGAATATCTGATTTTACCCCAGAAAACCCATATATAAATGAATGCATGGCTAAAAGGTCAGGTCGTGTGTCCCACCAAAACATCTATGTGTGGTAGTTGAAAGTTATCTTTCAGGTAGCCTTGTTGAGGTATTTAGATTTACGCATATTCTAACTCTTCCATCTTTATTCAGAACTAGTACGATGTTGGCCATGTTGGGATGTATGCCCTAGAGCTACATGTAATGTAATTGCTTTATGTGTTTTGAAATAAAATGATGCATTATTCATTTATCAAAGTGTTTGTTTAATTTTCGCATATTATAAATTATCTTGATTACCAAAGATTACTTATGTGCCTTCAGACTTAGTGTATGAGTGTCATACACAATATGATTTAAGTCTGAAGTTAATAATCTTAAATAGTCCATAGAGAGCAAATAAAACAGGTACTTTGTTTGTGGTTTATCTATAGATACAAACCATTCTATATTTGTATGGCGAATTTGAACCAGGATCGTCCATGTAGAGACATGAGAATGTAGGCACCTTGTATGATGTGATCACATAGGACTGGACCCAAATGGAAATGACATTCTTATAACATCCGTTCAACAAAGAAAGTCATTTCGACCTACTAGATGGTCATATATGGATTGATCTTAATCCTGAGTGTACTATTAACTCCTTCATGGCAGGCTATGTCCTTTGATTTACAAAGGTGAGGTTGGTGTAGCAGTCTCGACCAATAGCTACGTACTTTGGGGATGGTTTATTATGTAGCTAGGAACATTTACATAGATATGGAGTTCACTCCTTCTTGCGAGAAGTAAATGAGTATCTTTCTTAGGGTCGATTCGGTACTTGAACGATTAGAGTGTCAAGTCTTTCTATTACATAGAAAAAAGCTTAAAATTCATAACGTTATGAATAAATCGTTCATTAGAAAATCAATGGTACTTAAAGTAAAAATAATTAGAGGGGTATAACGGATATTATGACCCGACTCTAATTACGAGATACTCGTGAATGGTTATCTATAGTAGTGACTATATCGATGGACACCGATTTAGTTCGGCTTAATATATCATCTCTGCGGCAACGAGAGAGTGCAACTTCAGGTGTTTAGTGGGAATAACCCGGAGTAATAATTCAGACTATTTAATAGAGCTAATTAATATTTCGAGATTATTGGACTCAGAACCGTAGGTCCATTTGGCTATTGCTAGCTCTATAACTATAGCGGTTTAATATAAATGGATAGTTAGTCCAATTATAACTCACAAATGTATAAATATACAATATGTAGGGGTTGGTGCTCAGAGCGCCAATTCCCGGTTGTATTTTGTAAATACTTCTGTAAAACATTATTATTAGTAATAATATATGCAGTTTCTATAATATAATCTATTCTTTTATATGGTAAAGACGTAATGACCTTAGAATGATTAGTCATGGTACAGTTGCAAAAGCGTCGCAACGGACATTGAGTAGTATCATGACGTTGTCATTCTCAGACAATTCCTGGTCAAGGTTTACACTACTTGGTCAGTATAGTAAACCCGTTGAGACTGGTACATGTCGTATACTGGAATATATGATTCCAATGGTTTCTCAATGAACCATAAGTCTTGGAGACTAGTATAGACGTGTAGGTGTTTATAGCGGATAAACACTGAACGACTCACCGAAGATTCTTAATGGATGGTACACCAGCGTCAATAAGAATCTTCTTGGGTTGAGTAGCACTTGTGATTCTTAGACTTGAGATGCCATTGTGGGCACATGAGACATCTTCTACACTTAGATGGCAGTCACGTCACCGATCTATTTAGATCAGACCTCCGCCTGTTCGTTGGGTGTAGATAGATCCTCAGGGTGTCCTATGTGTATCAAGATAGGATCCGTCAGTTCTGTGTACCAGAGCATAGGTAGTCCATATGATTAGCAATCAGATAAAACCATGGGCCCGTGGTAAGTTTAGAAGCTAGTTCTAAACATTCTTTTTGAGATTGCTAATAGAATAGTCGACTGGATAATCCCGATAGAGATTTGACGTTCATCTATATCTCTGGGATTTATCCGGATACCTGTGAGGAGGAGGAATTATACATTTGCGATGACCTCGACCTGTATGGTTTAGCGAGATTATCCGTGATCGTCATAATCTACGGGTGGATAGATTATGGACATGAAATTTGATTTCGTGACGGATATACCTGAACCTAGAGAGTCTCAATAATGAAACATACTCGTTGAGGCACTAGAGCAACATAAATAAATAATATTGATTATTTATAAAGTCGTTTAAAGGTTAAACGCAAGATACGTGCAAAAAGGACCGATAGTCATTTACGTAATTATTGTGTATTTACATTTAATACTTGATTAATTTAAATACACATTAATTAATAGTCAAAATGAGTTATTTGAAATTTATCCTAAATGAATATATGTTTTTAATATTTAATGTAAATATTATACATATATTTAATATATTTGTATTTGATTAATTAATTAATTATTTAATTGTTAAATGATTAAGTTAATTAAAATATAAATATTTTATGTTAGGATATTTAATTTGTAATGATTATAGTTGATATTTATTAAGTAAATAAATATCCATAAAGTTAGTTTAGATATTTAATTTACTTTAACTAAATGCATTTGAAATGAAATTGAAATGAAATATTGTATATGCTTGTTATGATTTTCGGCCAAGGCCATTTCACACACAAGTATATATTGTTTCATTTGCTTTTCATTTGTTTTAACCTAATACACTTTTAAAAGAGAAAGACACCATTGTTGAAGCAAAAAGAAAGCTTGAGAAAGAAAGTTAAACATCAAAAAGCTTGGATTTTAGTAAGTTTCTTGAACTTGCTATTAGTAAGGAATTTATTCCTTTTGTTCTAGGCTTTAATATGTGATATTCCTAGGATGTTCCTTTCTTTATTTCTTGTGTTTTGATGATGGTTGTTTTGATGAAAGTGTTAAGCATGTGTAATGAAAGAAGTGTATGACTATTGTAGTTATATGTAATCTTTTAAGGTTTATGAAACCATGTTGCTATTCTAGAGTTGTTGACCCACTCTTAAATGACCTAGATTTGATCTTGAGTTGTTTCATTGTGTTGAGACTTGAATGGATGAAAGATTGATGATTGAAACATTTGATTTAATGTAATTAGCCTAATTGTCCATTTGTGTGGAAATTGAAAAATTAGGGTTTCAAACTAATTCCAAATTTGGGGGTTTTCATATATGTTGAGCATTTGGGTGTGTATATGATGCATGCAAAGTTTCATGTTGATTGGATTTCATTTGGATGAGTTTTGAAGCATGAAATGACCAAATGGTCAACTTGGGCACCATTTGGTGCTCTCGGCAATTTGAAGGAAATTTGGGGATTTTGTGGTTTGGGTGTTTTGATGTTTTGAACATGCTAAGTTCATCTTAGAAATGATTTAGAATCATTCAAAATTGATTGGATCAATTTCGGACTAAAATGGACAAAATACCATATAAGGGTAATTGGTAATTTCACTTGAATTTGATTCATTTGAAATTTTATTTCATTATTTGATTATTGGGTAATTAAATAAATGTGTTTATTTATTTAATCCAAGAAAAAGTTTTGAAATCTGAAAATCGGATTTTCACCGCTTCCGCTGCGTTACCGGATTCACCCCTATCAGACCCCAACAAAATGGTATCAGAGCGAGTCTGATTCTAGGCCACTTAAAATTCTTAGCCTACATTGAATCAATGTTTAATCATGTTTTCTTGACTTTATGCATGCTTATTAGGAACTAATTTGATTAGATTTAGGGTGTATGACACTTAGCGGAAAATCCCTAATAATAAGGTTTAAATGTAATTTGTATTTGATGCATGTTATATGGTCCGTCTTGTCAATACGGTTTATGAATATTCTTTGTGACTACATCCGAGACCGTGCCTCTGCTGTGAGGGTGTAGCCGATAAAGATTTATTTATACCGGATGTATATCTGATACTAGATAAATTCAAGTAAAAGCGGAATTCTGAACGTGCCCTAGCTGTCAGGATTACGTAAGTAACTTGAGTTTATCATTGACGAGTATTACCTTGGTACGTCTCCTTGTGGCCTGCCTCCGCAGCGACAACGAGAAACGGCCAGGACCGTGAGTTTAGGAGTCACTGTTGAGTGATTGACAATTGAGTTGTCTACCTGATGAATATACGTAGGCGAGACCGTGCCTGCTGCTGTGAGCTGAAATATATTCACGGGATCCACCTTTCACTATTTATATTTAATTTAATTATTGAATATTTGTATTCTGTGTTGGGATTACAGTAATGCATGATTTAGTGGGAGGGGCATATTAGATTAAAAATCCATGATCTAGTTATGCTTTTGATATTATATGAAACTGCTTTATTTCTGCTAACCGTTTTTCGTGATCTATATGATAGATTTGCGATGGCGGGTCAATCCACAAACCAGTTTGCGCGTATGCTAGATGCGAACAAACTAAAAGGCGCTGAGAACTTTACGGACTGGGAAATGGATTTGAGGATTGTCCTCGACTCCGAGAAGTTGGGATATGTGCTTGAGGGCCCTTTGCCCCTTGCAGTGGGTGATGAGGCTTCGGAAGAGGAACGCCAAGTTTTTGAAACTTGGAAGGATGATGACTTAAGAGTTAAGTCATACATTCTCAGTTCGCTCTCTCCGAAACTCAAACAGCAATACTATGGTATGATTGATTCCTACAGTATGATGACACGATTACGACAATCGTTCGAGAACCAAGAACAAGTGATTGTTCATAAAGTCGCCATGGAATTGTTCCATGCGCGCCTGGATGAGGGGCAAAGTGTTAGCCCGCATGTTCTTCAAATGATCGATTTGATCGATCAGTTGAGGCAACATAATCTCATCCTGAATGACATTCTCGGGAGGAGTGTCATTCTGGTTCTCTGCCAGCTTCATTCCGACAGTTTGTGATGTACTTCAACATGCACGGGACCGTCTGCACCTACCATGAGCTGCATAGGATGTTGCTCACGGGCAGAGAGGACCTTAGGAAGGGATTACCAACTCGCCCTCCTAGATCTACTTCTCTTTCAGCTTCTTCCCAAGGAATGTCCAAGGGAAAGAACAAGAAAGGGAAGAAGAAAAAGAGGACAGTTGGTCCTCAACAGCAGCCGAAGATAGCAAAGCCCAAGAGGGCTTCTGAAGACAAATGCCACCACTGCGGCAAGGTCGGGCACTGGAAGAGAAACTGTCCAGATTACATTGCTCAGATCAGGAGAGACAGAGCATCTACATCAGGTACTTTTATTTTTCCAGTTATTGATTTATCTTTGGCTTGTGAAGCCGTTACATCCAGCTGGATTTTAGATTCTGCTTGTCCCATTCACATTTGCAATTCGTTGCAGGTGCTGAAGGAAAGTAGGAGGCTGAAGCCTGGAGAGATGCAGTTGCGATTCGGGAGTGGAGACTCACTGGATGCAGTTGCAGTGGGAGTATGCGAGATCTCATTGCCGAATGGGACACTTTTGTTAAATGATTGCCATTTTGTACCAGGATGTGTGGCTAATATTATATCACTTTTTGTACTTGATACAGAAGGCTTTTGTATGAATATTAAGAATAGTTCTTTGTATTTATATGATAGAAATAATATTCAGATCCTTTGTTGTCCAAACCAGCATGGTCATTATACATTGCAAACTTCTAAAGATATATTAAATACTGGAGTTAATAAACGTAGATTACCTGTAATTAATAATACTGAACTTTGGCATATGAGACTTGGTCACATTGGCGTTAAACGCCTTACCCAATTGGTTAGGAATGGTTTGATATCAGATCTTACCATTGAGTCCTATCCAACTTGTGAATCCTGTATTCAGGGTAAGATGACCAAAGCCCCATTTTCTGGTGTTGGACACCGTGCCATTAACTTACTGGAACTCGTACATTCTGATGTATGTGGTCCACTAAGTCAAACTGCTCACAGTGGTTATTCGTACTTCGTTACCTTTACCGATGATTTGTCACGGTACGGTTATGTGTATTTGATGCGACATAAATCGGAAACCTTTGAAAAGTTCAAAGAGTTCCGAAATGAAGTAGAAAAACAAACTGGTAAATATATTAAATGCCTTCGATCAGATCGAGGCGGCGAATATATGAGTGGTGAGTTCATGGATTATATGAAGGAGAATGGGATTCTCGCTCAATATACTCCTCCAGGTACACACCAGCACAACGGTGTGTATCTGAAAGGAGAAATCGGACTTTATTGGATATGGTCCGATCGATGTTGAGTTTCACAGATTTGCCCTATTACTTATGGGGTTACTGTCTCTAACAGCCGCACATCTTTTGAATAAGATTCCTTCAAAGGCTGTTCCTACGACACCGTATCAGATATGGTTCGGTAGGAGACCGAATCTTAATTATATTAAGGTTTGGGGTTGTCCTGCCTATGTCAGGGTAACTCAGCAAAGTAAGCTTTCGCCTCGAGGGCAAAAGTTTAGGTTTGTTGGATATCCCTCGAACACGAGGGGATATCTGTTCTATGATACCGAGCATCGAAATGTGTTCGTAGCTCGCTTCGCAAAATTTCTAGAAGTAGAATTTTTGTCAGAAGGTGGTGATCATAGACAGGTTGACTTGATGAAGTCCAACCTGAAAACAACGAACCAACGGAGGAACCTGAAGTTCAAGTAGATGAAGGACCTTCAACACACACTCCGTAGGTCGGAAAGGGTATCTAGACCTCCTGAACGCTTGTATTTGATACAAGAAAAGAGTCTGGATGTTCTCTTAGTAGAAGAGACCGATCCTTTCACCTATAGAGAATCGATGTTGGACATCGACTCCGTGAAATGGCAAAGTGCCATGAAATCCGAGATAGACTCAATGCATGAAAATCAAGTTTGGGACTTGATTCCGCTTCCCGAAGGAATTGTTCCTATCGGTTGTAAATGGGTTTACAAGAGGAAGCGCGGGCCTGACGGTAAGGTTGAAACTTACAAGGCCCGACTGGTAGCAAAAGGTTACACGCAGCGACCTGGCGTCGACTACGATAGATGAAACTTTTTCCGCCGGTAGCAATGCTTAAGTCTATGGATTTTGCTTTCTATAGCTGCGTATCATGACTACGAGATTTGGCAAATGGATGTCAAAACGGCTTTTCTAAATGGGTTTCTTGATGAAGAAATCTATATGGAACAGCCGGAAGGTTTCACATCCAGCCAAACCTCGGGTATGGTTTGTAAGCTTAAGAAGTCCATTTATGGACTTAAACAAGCTTCACGAAGTTGGAATCTTCGATTCGACGAGATTATCAGATCGTCTGGTTTCCTTAGAATTCGGAAGAATCCTGTGTGTATCAGAAGGCCAGTGGGAGCATGGTCGTATTTTTAGTCCTGTATGTTGATGACATCCTAATCATTGGGAATGATTTAGGTATGTTGCAAAGCGTTAAAGCATATCTCTGTAAGAATTTCTCCATGAAGGACCTGGGAGAAGCTTCCTATGTTTTAGGGATAAAACTCTATCGAGATAGACAAAGGAGGCTGATTGGGTTATCCCAATCAACGTACGTAGATAAGATCTTGGAACGGTATAGCTTTGGTAACTGTAAGACAGCAAACATACCGTTCAGACATGGGATTCATCTTTCCAAGAAGATGTGTCCACAAACAGAAGATGAGAAGGTTAGAATGTCTAACCAACCTTATGCTTCGTGTTTGGGTAGCATAATGTATGCCATGTTATGTACGAGGCCTGATATCAGTTTCGCTGTTAGCGTAACTAGTCGATATCAGTCCAATCCAGGTAATGACCATTGGATGGCCATTAAACATATCCTAAAGTATCTTAAAGGTACTAAGGATAAGTTGATAATATATGGAGGAAACGAACTGCAGGTTAACGGGTATACAGACTCCGATTTCCAATCGGATCCCGATGATAGAAAGTCTACATCTGGATTTGTCTTTACCCTTAACGGAGGTGCAGTATGTTGGAAGAGTTCCAAACAGGGATCTACAGCTGATTCCACCACTGAGGCGGAATATATTGCAGCTTCTGAAGCCGCAAAAGAGGCTGTGTGGATAAAGAACTTTATCACAGAATTGGGAGTTGTCCCAAGTATCGAGAATGCGATTCCGTTATACTGTGATAATACTGGAGCCATTGCGCAAGCAAAGGAACCGAGGGCGCATCAGAAGTCGAAGCATGTGGAACGCAAGTACCACATCATTCGAGAGATCGTGTCGCGAGGGGATATTGTCGTGTGCAAGGTACCGAGTGAAGACAACGTAGCAGACCCGCTGACGAAGGCCATACCTCCGAAGTTATTTGATAAACACGTGGAGTCGATGGGTATTAGATACAATCGATATTGGCACTAGAGCAAGTGGGAGATTTTGTAGGGGTTGGTGCTCAGAGCGCCAATTCCCGGTTGTATTTTGTTAAATACTTTGTGTAAAACATATTATTAGTAATAATATATGCAGTTTCTATAATATAATCTATTCTTTTATATGGTAAAGACGTAATGACCTTAGAATGATTAGTCATGGTACAGTTGCAAAAGCGTCGCAACGGACATTGAGTAGTATCATGACGTTGTCATTCTCAGACAGTTCCTGGTCAAGGTTTACACTACTTGGTCAGTATAGTAAACCCGTTGAGACTGGTACATGTCGTATACTGGAATATATGATTCCAATGGTTTCTCAATGAACCATAAGTCTTGGAGACTAGTATAGACGTGTAGGTGTTTATAGCGGATAAACACTGAACGACTCACCGAAGATTCTTAATGGATGGTACACCAGCGTCAATAAGAATCTTCTTGGGTTGAGTAGCACTTGTGATTCTTAGACTTGAGATGCCATTGTGGGCACATGAGACATCTTCTACACTTAGATGGCAGTCACGTCACCGATCTATTTAGATCAGACCTCCGCCTGTTCGTTGGGTGTAGATAGATCCTCAGGGTGTCCTATGTGTATCAAGATAGGATCCGTCAGTTCTGTGTACCAGAGCATAGGTAGTCCATATGATTAGCAATCAGATAAAACCATGGGCCCGTGGTAAGTTTAGAAGCTAGTTCTAAACATTCTTTTTGAGATTGCTAATAGAATAGTCGACTGGATAATCCCGATAGAGATTTGACGTTCATATCTATATCTCTGGGATTTATCCGGATACCTGTGACGGAGGAATTATACATTTGCGATGACCTCGACCTGTATGGTTTAGCGAGATTATCCGTGATCGTCATAATCTACGGGTGGATAGATTATGGACATGAAATTTGATTTCGTGACGGATATACCTGAACCTAGAGAGTCTCAATAATGAAACATACTCGTTGAGCACTAGAGCAACATAAATAAATAATATTGATTATTTATAAAGTCGTTTAAAGGTTAAACGCAAGATACGTGCAAAAAGGACCCGATAGTCATTTACGTAATTATTGTGTATTTACATTTAATACTTGATTAATTTAAATACACATTAATTAATAGTCAAAATGAGTTATTTGACATTTATCCTAAATGAATATATGTTTTTAATATTTAATGTAAATATTATACATATATTTAATATATTTGTATTTGATTAATTAATTAATTGTTTAATTGTTAAATGATTAAGTTAATTAAAATATAAATATTTTATGTTAGGATATTTAATTTGTAATGATTATAGTTGCTTTATTAAAGTAAATAAATATCCATAAAGTTAGTTTAGATATTTAATTTACTTTAACTAAATGCATTTGAAATGAAATTGAAATGAAAATATTGTATATGCTTGTTATGATTTTCGGCCAAGGCCATTTCACACACAAGTATATATTGTTTCATTTGCTTTTCATTTGTTTTAACCTAATACACTTTTAAAAGAGAAAGACACCATTGTTGAAGCAAAAAGAAAGCTTGAGAAAGAAAGTTAAACATCAAAAAGCTGGATTTTAGTAAGTTTCTTGAACTTGCTATTAGTAAGGAATTTATTCCTTTTGTTCTAGGCTTTAATATGTGATATTCCTAGGATGTTCCTTTCTTTATTTCTTGTGTTTTGATGATGGTTGTTTTGATGAAAGTGTTAAGCATGTGTAATGAAAGAAGTGTATGACTATTGTAGTTATATGTATCTTTTAAGGTTTATGAAACCATGTTGCTATTCTAGAGTTGTTGACCCACTCTTAAATGACCTAGATTTGATCTTGAGTTGTTTCATTGTGTGTTGAGACTTGAATTGGATGAAAGATTGATGATTGAAACATTTGATTTAATGTAATTAGCCTAATTTGTCCATTTTGTGGAAATTGAAAAATTAGGGTTTCAAACTAATTCCAAATTTGGGGGTTTTCATATATGTTGAGCATTTGGGTGTGTATATGATGCATGCAAGTTTCATGTTGATTGGATTTCATTTGGATGAGTTTTGAAGCATGAAATGACCAAATGGTCAACTTGGGCACCATTTGGTGCTCTCGGCAATTTGAAGGAAATTTGGGGATTTTGTGCTTTTGGTGTTTTGATGTTTTGAACATGCTAAGTTCATCTTAGAAATGATTTAGAATCATTCAAAATTGATTGGATCAATTTCGGACTAAAATGGACAAAATACCATATAAGGGTAATTTGGTAATTTCACTTGAATTTGATTCATTTGAAATTTTATTTCATTATTTGATTATTGGGTAATTAAATAAATGTGTTTATTTATTTAATCCAAGAAAAAGTTTTGAAATCTGAAAATCGGATTTTCACCGCTTCCGCTGCGTTACCGGATTCACCCCTATCAGACCCCAACAAATATGATTAATAATATTATTTTGCACCTTGTAACTATATGTTAAAAGTTTAAATATGGTTTTATTAAATATTTGTTATTTAATCACACAATAAATTATATAAAGATATAATTTAATGTAAGGCTAAATTTGGAATTTCCAAATTTTGGGTTTTGGAAACCATTGGCTTTATTTTAGTAGTTAAACCTTTTTGAAAGGTAATAACTATTTAGTTTTGTAACATATAATTCCATTATGTAAATTAATATTGCATGTTACAAAATTAATAAAGAAAATAAAGGATGGCCGATTTTTTGAAGGAGGAAAAAAGAAGGGTTTTGTTTTATTTTGTAAAATTAAACCCTAAGTCTAAAAAGGAAAATTGTTTTTCTTTTTGCTTAAGCTTCATTCTAACCCTAACCTCCATCTTCTTCTTCTCCAAAAACCTCTCAAGTTGTTGAGAAAACTAAAAAAGAACAAAAGATAAATAAAAATAAAATAACAAGAGTTGTTGTGTGATTTAATCTCTAAATAGTTTAGGGATTGTTTATGTGAGTCTTGCCCACACAAGTTTCCATTGGTAACGAGATATAGTTTGGAAGACTTTGTGGTGTCAAACAAATCTTCATCTTCATCTCTTTCTTGTGTTCACGGCAGTGAGCATTGTTTTGCTCATTGCCGCCCTTTTATGGGGGAAACGGAACTCCGTTGGTTTCGTTTTAATCCAGTTTTTTTGGGGAATATTTTGTTGTGTTTTGGGGCTGTGTTAGGGCTGTTTTCAAGTGAAAAATCAGAATCAAAACACAGCCGCTGTCCGTTAGGTGTTGTTTCTGTAGTGCGTTGGGGGCGAATCGAGTCCAAAACAGTCCAGTTTTTGTCCGGCTGTTCAGGGCTGTTCGGGGACTGTTCCGGGGCTATTTCGGGGTTGAAATTTTGTCTAAAACTGAAGTAAAATTTCAGTGGTGGTGGCAGTAGCATTCGGCCAGTTCTAGGGAAGGGCAGAAAAATTTTTCAAGTCGATCCGTGTGCCTAAACCGTTTCCGCTGCGCAAGGAAGTTTTCCTACAATTGGCATCGAAAGCAAGGTTGAAAAGTGTTCTTATCCCTTCTATTTTTCATTTAAAGTTACTGTTTTTAATATGTTTATATGAGTTATAAATATTTATTTGCATGTTTAGATGAGTAGGCATAAAATAATATTCAGTTGATGAATGATTATTGTTTTTCATGTGATGGATGGATTTTGCATTGGTCGTAATTTTTCCGGCTCTTATTTTTTAGTTGGTTTTTATTTTGGGATGTAAGGCTATAAGGCCATTGTTTACAACTGTTGTAATTTTATTTTCCAACGTAAATATTTGAATTGTTGTAATTTGGAGCACCGAAGTCGCAAAAGGAGCCAACACCACCTTGGAGCATATTTCAAGACCAAGGGATGCCTTGGATATTTTTGTACTAATTAGATTAGTATAGGGACAAATAAGAGTTCGGTCAATGCAAAATATTTTTTTTGTTATATGTATGTTTAATTCGAATTGTTTGAATAACATATCATATAGCTTAGGGTGCCTACTCTTGCATTTCACATGCCATAACATGCATTGGATGCATATTAATTATTATTTTATGTGATTTAAAATATTTAAATTAGAATATAATATGCATGGAAATAAATTAATTGGATTAATTTGATTATGGTTTAAAATTTGAATTCTAATATATTGGGCTTAATAAGTGCATAATAAATTTCATTGGTATATAGGATGGAAACCCGGACATAAATTCAACAGCCGAATCCGAATGGACGGTAATATGGTTTGCACTCGGGATATTATTGGGTTTATGACGCACTAAGATTAATTAAATAGTTTAATATAAATCTTGACATTTTTTTTAGGATTCTAAAATTTTAAACCTATTAGTGTTTTAGTATTTTAAAAGTTAAAATATAATAGGTCACCAATACCACTCTAATTAAATTAGTTTAATTGAGTAATACAATTAGTAGAGACTAATGGAAATTAGTGATATAAATTTTAAGAGTTAAAATTAGTTAGGTCACTAATAGTGTACTAGTGTAAATAAAAGTTATGATTTAGCCGCCATATATTTATTCGCACTAGTTAAATTAAAATATTAGATATTTTATATGTAGAAACCTTAATCTAAATATAGTGAGTGGGAGAGAGATATACGACAGTATATCCCGCGACTCCGTTGTTAGTCCGAAAATGTGAGATTCAAAAGGTGCCTCGAGACGACTTTATTTTCGTCCCCTTACGGATGGTGTCCATTTTGGATCAATATCAGGTTGGATTCTGAGAGGATAGGGATTCTAGATGTATCTTGTGAACTGACCTACCCTAAGGCGGCACTTCACCCGTTAAGTCCAAGAACCCCGAAATGGCGAGTCACACTCACAAATGAATAATTAACTGTTAATAAAATTCCTTGATCGAATCAAACGGTAGTTGTTTAATATAGGAATAAGATTTATTCCCGCATATATTAATCAACTAAGATTGTCTCGATCTATCATGCAAGTACTTGACCTACCCTACGGCAGTACTTACTTGTGGGATGATAGATTTCCGTGGCATAGTAATTCTCTTAGGTTTCTAATTCGGTATTCATGGTTCATGCATCATGTTTAATTTTATGCCAAAATTATTTTGATGATTTTAATATGCGATGAATGAATGTTAAATGCATGTTTATTTTATTTTTAAGCCATGGTTTCTCCAATTATTTCCATACTCTCAAACGATAAATTAACGGGAGAAAATTATGTTAAGTGGAAAAGTGACATGAACGCTATCCTGGTCTGCGAAGACCTAAAGTTTGTCCTGACGGAGGAGTGTCCTCCTGAGCCGGCATGAAATACTGACTAAGTTGTGCACGATGCCTATCAGAAATGGGTCGCAGCTAATGAGAAAGCCTGCTGATACTTGCTAGCAGGGATGTCTGAGGTTCTTACTGCAAAGCATGAACCTATGGCTTCTGCATCCCAGATGATGGAGTCATTGCAGGGCATGTTCTGGTAGCCTTCGCAGCGTCAACTTCATGAGACCATGGTCTCAGCGATGACGTCTAAGATGAAGGATGGGACATCATTCTGAGAGCACGTCTTGCAAATGATGACTTATCTCAACACTGCTGAAATCCATGGAGCTCGTATTGACGAGCGTAGCCAGGTGACCATGGTTATGGAAACTCTTCTGAAAATTTTCCTATAGTTTAAAAGTAACTATGTTATGAAAAGTTGACTTTTACATTGACCCAGCTGCTTAATGAGCTCACCCATTACGAGTCCATGCTTGTGGATCCTCGTAAGTCCAGTGCTAGTTTATAGTTCCTTCTCTGCGATCTTATCCTAGAAAAATATTGCCGAGTCTTCTAAATCTGCAAAGATGAAGAAGAATAGCACTGGGAAGGCTAAGGCTAAGCCCATGAAGAAGAAGAACAAGAAAGGCTCCAATGATGCCAAGCCCAAGGGAAAGTGTTTCCACTGCAACAAGAACGGGCATTGGAAAAGAAATTGTCCTAAATACCTTGCTCAGCTGAAGGAGAAAAAGGATACAGGTAAATATGATTTACTCATTATCGAATCTCTATTAGTGGAGGATGATAAATCCGTCTGGATTGTTGATTCTGGAGCCACTAACAATGTTTGTTATTCTTTGCAGCTACTTGATGTTAGTGTTCCTAGAACATGTCAATGATCTCTAAGAGTGATTTGTGTGTGAATTATCAAGAGAGTTGCGGAATACTCACATTGATTGGTTGAGGAGATTTCAAAAATTTCCATCTTTGTTGGATGTGTTGGAAGCTTCGGAGCTTGAGATCGAGTTCCAAACTCTCGGGTGAGTTTCCCTATCACCTTGATTTACTCCTTGAAGTGCTAGCTTGGAACAAAAATGGAAGAAAAATTTTCCCTTAAATGGCAAGAGGCTCTCGGCTTTTTGAGAGAAAAGAGAGAGGGAATAGTATTTTTCAAGTGTTCAACCAACTTATAAAATGTTGACTTCCCTTTTAAATACTAAAAGTGTGTGTTGGAATTAGTTAGAGTGTAGAAAAAGCAACCTCAAGCTTTCACTCAATCAACCACCAAATTCCATCAAGTGTCAAACACTTTGATGTAAGTTGGCGGGCCCCACTTTAAATTCCAAATTTAAGTCGGACAATCCAACACGCAACTTCGCTCGGGCCCGGGTTCGTTTAATTCCGAATTAAACGAATTTGACGTAATTAAATCCAATTTAATTAAATAATAATGCCTAGCAAAATTATTACGGAAGTCGCTCGCGAATTAATTCCAAATTAATTTGTTCGCTTGAATTAAAATCAAATTTTAATTCCGCATTGAAATCTAATTTCAATTAATATATCTAATATATTATTTTAGCCCAATTAAATAAATTAAATAGTAAAATCTAATTTAACAGTTAAATTTATTTTACGGATTAATTCCAAATTAATCGCGTTCTCTCTTCTCGATGAATTTATTCCCAGATAAATTCTCGATGCAATTAATCCCAGATTAATTCATTCTCATTTAATTAATCCCAGTTTTATTTATTGGCGTAATTATTCCCAGATTACTTTTCTCTCTCGTAATTAATCCCAGATTAATTTTCTGTTCGAGTCAAATCTCAACGGTGAATCTTCGGGAAGTGAGCCAAGAGATTTCTGGATATGTTGGCAGTAAATACGGTTATCGGACTATCCGAATACATGTGTACCCAGTACCACGTCCTTACCGATTTACAAGACATGTTGGCTTCTAGCAAAGCATCGTGCCTACCCAATTCTCCAGAAATATTTTGTAAACGAATATGTAATCTTTGTCAGGCGTAGTATACATAGTATTGCGTATTACGATCCAGTATCGAATGTCACATGCTAGGCCTGTGGCTGGAATTGTGTCTGCCCCGTACGAAGCATATATCGGATCTCTGGTAAGTAGTCTCCATAATCGGATAAACATGACCTAGTCATATTATCCCGATGACTGCAGTATTTACGAGTACTAGTTCCCTATCCTACGTGATCATAATCTCCATATGACTGAAGTGATACTTCCATCTTGACATCACACCCAATACACTACGATTCTCAATATACCCAGAAGAGGCTTACACAGAACATGTTAAAGCCCTGGATGACCAAAACCAAAGTATATTGATTGTCGCAAGTATTAGCGATGCAAGTCTCAGGTTAAGACCAAATACACCTACCTTGATTCGGATTCCCATAGACACATAGTCATACTACCAATGGGATTCCGAGGGGTCTATCCAGAGCGAAGCTGTTCCCGTACCATCGGTAAACACAACCTCCTATCACACTTGCATAAGTATCCAATACTTAAATATATGAGAACTATGTCGTTATGCTCCCACAACGCGCACAAGTGCAATACTAGTCTATTCCGCATTATCGATGTCCAATCTTGATAATACTACGACTAGGGATATTTAATGATTAAACCTTAGTTGATTAATATTGTCTCATATCTTATTAATCCGGTACTAATCATATGGACTTTTATCATTTATGTATCTTGGTAATCCAATTACAAATGATAAAAGCGTAATTTCTTTTGTCGCATAGTTAATTTGTACAACAACATCATGTTTTGTACGAATAGTGATGCTATAGGTCATAATTGTCCAACAATCTCCCACTTGGCCTCTAGCCAATCACTCAAGTTTCCTACACCTGAACTATGTACGGGTCGCTCAAACTTCTGCTGAGAAATAGCTTTCGTCAGCAGATTTGCAATGTTATCATCTGATGCGATTTATTCGATCATCACATCGTCACGATGTATGATCCGACGAATCAGATGAAATAGTTGAAGTATATACTTGGATCGTTGATGAGACCATTAATTTTTTAGCCTGTGTTGTAGCCTAGCTCAGCTGCTAATAGAACTACTCCTAATCTAATTAGGAATTTTACAGATCCAAAATTGCTTCTTTTGCTGCCTCAACTGTAGCAATATTCCACTTTTGTTGTTTATTCGACAACAGTATCTTGTTGGAAGATTTCCAGCTCACTATTCCGTTATTCAAACTATATAGTACCCTTATTACGACTTATAGTCGTTTTTATCGGTTAGGAAACTTGCAAAGGTAAACCCAGTCACTTCAAGTTCTCATTCACCATAGCTTAAGAAAGCATCATTAGCTCATCTAAGATACTTAAGGATGTTCTTAACATCAATCCAGTGACCATCACCTGGATCGGCCCGTTTGTGACTCTAAATGCTCAAAGCATATGAGACACCAGGTCACGTACATTTCAAAATGTACGAGTTCTCGGAAAGTGCCAACAACATTTAGATCTATCACCGTAGATCCTTATTCCTAGAATAAAGGTTGTCTCTCCCAAGTAGTCTATGGAGAATTTTCATGAAAGCCAAGCTTTCACCGATTGTATTATGGGAATGTCATTTCCAAGAAATGATATGTCATCATTATATAGGACAATCATTGTCAGTGCGCTCCCACTAACCTTCTTATATACTCAAGAATTATATTCGTTTTGAATTAAATCATATATCATTATGATCTTATCAAAAAATGTTAGTTCCAATAACGTAATGCTTGCTTCAATCCATAAATGGATCGATTTAACTTGCAAACCTAGTTTGCATGTTTTGGTACGAAAAAACCGTCAGGATGTTGTAAACATCCTCCAAAAGGTTTTTGTTTAAGGAAAGCGATTTTGATGTTCAGCTGTCATATTTCATAAATGCAACATGCAGCATTAGAAAGCATTATCCGATTGGATTTAATCATGGCAACGGATAAAAGGTTTCGTCGTAATCGACACTATGTTGATGATGATACATTTTCGCCACAAGCCTAGCTTTGTACGTTTGTATGTTTCCATCCATGTTTGTCTTCCTTGAAGACTCATTTAGTACCAATAGGCACAATGCCTTCCGGTACAACAACCAGTGTCTAAACTTAGTTGGTATACATGGAATCCATTTCGGACATCATGGCACTTTGCCATAAAAGGAGTCGATACCTTGTATCTCTTCCACATACGTAGTCAGTTTGTCTTCCTCAATAAGATTGACATCTATATGAGGTGAGATCAGAAACCCATACCTCCCAGGTTATTTTCTGACTCTCTCTGATCTACGCGGTTCTTGTGTATTCAAAGATTATTGGTACAGTTTCATCCCTGATGAACTGTTTGTGTTCCATTAAGGAATCGGTGCCTAGAACAGTATTACTCTGATTTTCATCGAGTTTTACTTTCTTCCCACTTACCACTGCATATAGGTATTCCTCTTAGGAAAACCGCATGGAGAGCATCAATTACATTGTTCTCTTGTGAGTTGTATAAGTAATATAATTTGTTTTCCCAAGGATAACCCACAAATTAGGCACTTATCCAATTTGGGTTCTAGTTTGGTATCATCCAAACATATGCCCAGCATTCCCAAATCTTCAGGAATGAGAAACCTAGTTTCTTTCCTGTTCATATCTAATATGATGTCTGTCTAACAGATTATCATGGAACCTTATTCAAAATAAGTATTGCACTGTTTAATGTGTATCCCGTGAAGGAAATTGGTAGCTCAGAGCGACTCATCATTAACATCATTTGAATTAGAATCAAATCCGTCCTAGTACCCACTCTTCGAAAGTGTGGATATACGAGTCTTGTTAATGTGTCCCGGAAAATAATGCCACAAATAAGTCTCATCTGATTAATTCAGTTTGAGCTATTTGTTTGTCATGTTATATGTTTGAGATTTGTTTATATTCAAAATATAAATATTGTTATTCACATCCAATGTGTTTATCTCAATATCATCTTTATAACAAAACACTTAGTGTTCTAGAATATAAAGGTATACCCGCAACGGGTTAAACTAAGATATAGAGATAATGTTTCTAGTCAAACTAGGTACATTATAACAGTTTCCTAATTTAAGTACATTCCCCAAGGGCAGTTCCAAAACTTAGGTTTCTATGGTTAAAACAGCGACTCTCGTCCCGTTTTCGACTCGCAGGTCGATCTCAAATGAAGTCAGTCTCCTGCTAATCAGAAGATTCTGCATATCAGTAGATATTTATGTACCATATCTAGTATCAAAAATCCAATTTTGAAACTAATAGTGAACATGTTTATGACAAATATACTTGAAGCCGGAGCCTTGCTCCACCTTCACTTCCTTCATGTCTGCCTTGTCCATACGGCAATCACGCTTCCAGTGACTCCGTTTGCCACAGTTTACGCAGACATCTTGGGATATGTCATTTGTCTTCCTAGAAGACTGTGACGATTTTGCCTTTGCCTTTTTAGAAGCTCTGGCTCCGCCTCCTAGAGCATAGCCATCAACTCTCCAAGAGTTTTCTCTTGGTTCATAATGAACCTGCCCCAGCTTTCTGGTAGAGACTATAAGATCAAATCTTTGGTAGTCTCGGCCACGTAGGTAATGCCCAGCTAACCTAACTGATCGATGTCAGCAATCATCTGCGACACCTAGTGCTCGTCAGATGTACCCTCTGACATACGTGAGCGAAAGAGCTTCTTTTGCAATTTGTACTTCTATGATTTAAGAATAGATCTATGAAGATCCTTTAATTTCAATATCATACTATAAGAATCTAATCCTTAGTTCTGACGACGGAATTAAAGAGTCATTGTGGTAAGCATAACGGATTGAGCACTAAAGTTATCATCACCATGAGTCTTCCAAAACTCATGCTCCACTATTTGCTCAACTCCGGGCTTAGGCCTGAGATGTCACTCTATCAAATAGAATAACTTCTCAGTTCCTAATACTATCCTGAGGTTCTATTTGATTGGTTAAATTCAAATATATTTGATTACTATAATCCAATTAAAGATTGAAGTCGCTTAAAGACTATCCTGAGATGTCAATCTGAAAATTGAAGTCGCTTAAAGATATTTTCACACAGGATTATGTTTTAAACGCTAATCTTTCAGTTATCTTGATTCCAATAGTTTAACTATCCAATCAATGATTTCGGGTACAATCGAATATAATCATTACTATAGTCTAACTATATAATCAACTACTATTTGATTGGTTAAATTCAAATATATTTGATTACTATAATCCAATTATATAATCAACTATAAATGAAGAAGTTTGAATACAGTCCAACTGTTTAATTAAAATAACAATTGAATATTAGTCCAACTAATATATTTAAAAACTTTTAATGACGAAAAATTGAAATGAGCGTGTATTGGCAAGTATCTAAACGAAATTACAAATTTAATACTTGCCTCCCACTATTTTTTGGCGAGCCTCTAACCCTCTGTTGAGTAATCGGGAAACCTAGTTTCCTAGTGGGCTAGGATCCCGTTAAATAACACACAACCTAGACTTTGGCCAACAAGTTGTATGAAACTTCACTAGGTAGATCTCTAAGATCAATTGGATCTCATCCAATTCCTAGATCCAGTAGGTGGACCTCCAAGTCCGAAACATATATCTAATATATATATGCCAATATATCCAATATATTTTCCTAACCTTTTTCCTCTGAATCAACTAAGCCTTGGCTTTGGCACAACAAGCTTAATGATTCTAGTTAAGCGGGATCCATTGACTTTGGAAAGCTTCGTAATCGATGTCGATGGACAAGAAGTGATCTTGACTTTGGCCAACAACTCATAACTTGGACAAGACATACGATATGGAACAAAGCCTTCATGATTCAAACACATCCGCGATGGACAAAGGTCTTGACTTTGGCCAACAAACCAGTGCCAATCTTGGATCTTGAGAATGAATCATTCAATGGAAGGAAAGCATTTAATATTTGTTGAGGGTTTTTCACGTAATTGGCAACCAATTAATTATCTTTGATTAGGTCTCATCATACACCCTTAAGCATGCATTCTAAAAGCATAATAAGGCACGATAAAAATAATAATGATATGCAGATGGATATATAAAAAAATTTGTTCCTAGAACAAATCTCTCACTTTCCTCTCTTCCGGTAGCACTATTCATACTTCTACCCAATTACATAACACTTCTACCTCATTTACATTGAGGGGAATATGTGAGAGAGAAATACAATGAGAAAAGAGGTAATAGGCTGGACACGCAGGTCCAATTAAATAAATTCTAAATTTATTACAATAATTTCCAAAATTGCCCTCACCCTTCTAATATCCATCTGATATACATTATTCATACATACATCCAAGTATTCACACATAGCATTTTATCAATCAATCTAATCCAATTAATTAATCTTTGATTAATGACCATCCAATGTTCAAACAACGATTTTATTTGCGCGAGTCCAACTCGTTTAAGAATAAATACTCAAAGTACGAATTCTTGAATTATATCAACTACAATGTTAAATCCAATTTAATTTGTATTCAATACTAATTCTTTATTTAATTCCAAATTAAATAATTACACCTTTTAATGTGCCTTTGCGACTTAGATTCCAAATCTAATCTTAATGGGTCTCAAAGCCCAATTAACATCCAATGTCAATTTAATTAAAGTCTGATGGGCTTTTATTAATTCATAAGGCATGGACTTTGGCAACCAAAACCCAATAAGGAATCACCATTTGCCATAAAATTAATTTTGGCCCATTAGGCCCAATTAATTATTTAAAGGCTCATTTATCATATTTGGACTTTATGGAAATGGTTTTAGGCCCAATTGGATCCAACCAATTATCATAAACCAAACTTGGCCCAACCAAGCCCATTAAGCCCAATTTCAACAATTAAATTAATACAACATTCCAATAACATATTAATTCAATTAAAGTGCAATTATCATAATTAATTAATTAACCTAATGTTTCCAAAACATTAATTTAATCTAATTAATGATAAGTGGTAAATCTATCACTATTTCCCACTCATTTATCCTAATATTTTGTATAGTTTCTTGAGTCTTGTGAATATTTTGATATGTTTTGTGTTATTTTGTAGATAAATAAAGTTTCAGGATATTTTGGAGGTGATTTGGGCCAAAACAGTGAAAATCGGCAAAAAGGGCATTTTCGTAATTTCCCGCGTCGCGACGCCTAACCTGCGCCGAACAGTGCTAACGTGCGCCGGGTCAACGGGTCAGAATTTGAGAAGATTGACTTTGCTAACGTGCGCCGTGACACGTGTAACCATCACAACCGATCTGCTAACGTGCGCCGTGCCACGTGTCATTATCCTACGGTGCCGACACTCACAATTTCCACGTGTGCCACGTGTCATCCTATGTCATCATCCACGTCAGCAAGTCAACCGAGTCAACACGCCACGTCATCATCAGCCAATCACGAAGTGACACGTGTCGCAATCTTATGGTGCCGACAGTTGTCATCGCCACGTCAGCTTCATCATTGAGCTCTTAGCCGCCTCGCCACGTGTCGCCTTATCTTCTTATCCGAATCACCACGTGTCAAGCCGTCATTGTGCCACGATTCACTGTTCAGCATCGCGATGCTG